>SMGU01004513.1:0-16587 GCA_004348175.1 Puccinia novopanici
TTGTTTTTCCTTCCCTGATTAGACCATTCAAAATGTCTGTTGTCTTGTGTGTCTAATGGCATCAACCATGTTGCCACCTGGGCTACTGATCTCATGTCATTTCCATATTAGTTTTTCAGTTTTTCAAAACTTGGTCATGGAGTCTCATCATGAATGTATCTGATTACTCTGACAAGAGGCTAAGAAGTGAGCCTCTAGGATGAATTATTAAAATTAAAGGAAGTAAAAAAAAATCATAATACAGGCCCAAAATCCACAGGGACTCAAGCCAAACCATTGAATTTTCATGCAAGCCTCTCTGTGAGAGAGAGAACCTGCGGGGCCTCTCACAGAGAGGCTTTGTTAGGCTTGCATCCATCCCAGCCCAATCCAGTCAATCAACAAAAACACAAATGGTGATATTTCTCTGCAAAAAAAAATGCAAGGTTCAGCGGCACCTGAAAAGAAGATTCTTCCATCAAATATGATGCACCCTAGACTTCTCCCTTCATGTCACACAAAAATGTGTGTCATGATTGGCTTGGCAACATCCCTGCACAAAAAGAACCGGGATGGGGCATCATCAGACACATGGCAAGATATCAAGGCTCCATTTGGATGCACCAAGTGTGTCTGAGCACAGCCAAGGTTGGTGGAATAAGGGGCTCCAAATTAGAATGCAAGTAAATCCCCTGAATTTGGGCAAGTTGCTCTGCACAACACTTCCCAAATTCATCCAATGGGTTCAATGTCACATGGATGACATGGCATGCATGAACTCTGCTGGGATTGGAAATATAGAGCACATGAGAGGCAGCAGGCAAGCACTTGACCAGGTTTACTCAACCATAGGTGGGGGTCTGGCAGCAACTACTTGGTAAGAATGAGGACACACTTAAATGGGGAAGTTTTAGGCATCTCAGAAGTGTTTCAGTGAGGTGAAATGAGAAGGGTGGTATGGAAAACACCACTCTGGTTAGTGGGAGTAGAAGATAATTCATAGAAGAAACTTGCTGTGTACTGCTGGATGAAGAGGCTGAGGCTCAATTTCAGGGCCAATGAAGGCCTCCTTTTACGCTCGAGAGGTCCCCTCAAGGAGCTACCATAGGGCTCTATTGTATTTCCCAATCCTTACATCAATTGGTGTCATAATGGTGACATCTGGCTTCATAGCGGTTCACTTGGTTATTGAATATAATGAATTGAGATGAATCAAAATTCACTTGTCAAGTTTGGGAATCCCTTTCTTGACAAGTTACAGGACTGTTGAGTTTCATTGTATAGAATATATACTCTCTCAGCTTTTCTCTGGCAAGGTTTGATGTACATAAAAGCCATTCATCTTCCTATCTATCTCTTCTAGATATGGAAGATAAACTATTGATTATGTATTTATGGTGCACAGTCCACAATTGTTATTATTTTATTATTTTTGTTGTGGTACTTTGAGTTTGACCAAAGCACAAGAAGGAGTAGCACTTCAGGGGTTGGCTCAGTGGTTACCCCTACTTTCTGAAATGATATTCTAATATTTCTAAATAATAAACAAGAACTTACTATTCTCAAGACATTTTTGGATGCTCTAGAGCATCTCTAAGGCTGTCACCAAGTCTGTGAAGAATGATGTTGCAGCGTGACTGGTAAGATAAAAGTCCCCAAAGAGGAAATAAAATTGGGCGGGAATGTGGTTCTGAATTCACAAAAAAAAATGTAGCCAACATAATGAGTTTGCAGCCTAGTTTACCACAACAATATAGTGGAGGCAAAGGGGTAGTGAGGGGTTTGTCTGTGATCCTTGAGAAACTTGCATCACATAACTTTGCCAGTGTTAATGGTTTTACTGGTGGCTTATTATACAAAAGTCAAAAAGTCATTCACTCCTTGATTTTCTTACAAACACAATCAATCAGTGTATGTGTGTGTGTATTGTTTGTGCACTGGTCTGCCAGTGATACACAGTGCATATATGCAAGTGTGTACACAAAAAAATATACAAATATACAGTAATTCAAACAACAATCATTAAATAAACAACACCAATAATAAACAAAAAAACTAGTGCCCTGCATCAGATTACCCAGTTACAAAGAAAAGGAGACCATCGTCATCAAGATCAGCGAGATGGCCAGACGAAAGAAAGCAAAGCAGTAGTGGTGGTGCATGATAGACAGGCAGAGTTAAAGACGAAAGATTCGGATCAGAGGGTGTATGGTAGAGCTCATGGATAGGGAGAATGAGGTAAAAAAAATAAGCGGAGCAGTATGTGCACGTGATGTTGTTGGATGTGCATTTGGACCCATTCGAAGGTAAATCTAGGTCGCGATATATTGTACATAGATAGAATTACATTATAAGCGTCAGCCCGCGGGGTTTGATTTTATGTAAAAAAATGTGTTTTCGGATCGTCAAGAGCCTTGGGGGTTTTCTTCACCAGGAGATTTATTTTGGTTGTTCTGGGGAGGTGATGGATGGTGTGGGGGCAAGGCAGACGAGTTATGGAGGGGGGAGATGGGTGCGCCCGCGGAGTTGAGTGATAGGTGGAAAGGCTTTCCCAAGAAGTCGTCGGGAAGCACGTCCACCACCTCCTCGGCGCCCATCATGTTCTCCGGTAGGATGGTGGGATGGTCGCGGGAATAGAGGGAAGCGATGCGGGATGCGCCTGTGGAACTGGGCCTGCTGGCGGGCACGGATTCGATGCTGAGTCGATGGGGCTGGATGGAGGGCGTCGAGTTGAGGTTGGTGGCGGCGGCGGTGCGGCCCTGAAGCTCGACGATTTGCATAGAGTGCGGGTGGCTGAGATGGTCGGATGAGCCGGCGACATGATAGGCGGAGGACTTGGCATCGTAGACTGGCGAGGGCACCGAGAGACTGCTGCCCTCCTTCCGCAGCGCAGTCGCTGCCTCCGGCGGCACGTACGGCGGCACCGCCATGTGCCCATGCTCATCCAGATCCGTCTCGTCGTATATCGGCTCCCCAAGCAGCGCTTCTAGCACGTCCTCTAACGATATGATTCCCAGAGGTTGGTCTGTTAACAGCGCCTTGGAGGGCTGCATAACTGTCATCAGGGTTAATGCCTCCTCAGGTTGTGGCGAAGGTGATTCCTGCTTTTGTTTGTGGAAGATCGACCACCATCGTCGTGTTTTCTGAGACTCGCTGGATACATCGTGCCCGCGTTCCATCTTCGGTTGTTCAAGTTCAACATGCGCCAGAGTATTCGCTGGGGGACAGACCACAGCCAAGTGACTACGCCCCTCTTGAAAGCTGTTCAATATGTTGAGCAACGGCATGTCGCTGGCCACATGTGGTAATGGGTTTAGTGGGAACTCCCGCAGAAGGATGCCATCTGCAAAAAGGATGAAAGGATGTGAGAAAAAAAAAGAGAGTTTGTTGATCGGGTACATTTTGTCAGAGGGCGTACCTTCAGGATCAATCAGGATGAGTTGCTTAGTCAATAAAGCGCCTACGATTCGACGACCGGTGCCGGCAGGTGAAAAGATATTTTCGTAGACAGGGATGCGAGAGCGGCCACTGGAGAGAATGGCGGACATGGTCTTGTAGTTCAACTGAGAGTCGATATCGAGCATGAAGCAATTGTCGAGGGCGGTCATGGAGTCCTGTACGACGCGCTCCTGCAAATCGATTGCCGAGCCGATGATCGTCACCACGTCCTCTGCCAGGTCGCCGCCTTGCTGGGACTTGCGCGCATGCAAGTTCACCAGCTCTTTCAGCTCCGCCGGTCGGTATATTACCCCGGTGTGCTCCCCAATCAGCTTGGTCAATAAACGCGATATGGGCCACACTAGTGGGTAAAACAGGTAGATCAGAACCGCCACCGGCTTCGCACACAACGCCCCTATTCGAAGCGCATACCTTGCGCAGACAGTTTGAGGGATAATTTCTACAATGCACAACTTGAAGTCAGCTCGATATGCATTAAGACTCGGCTTTAAATCGTATCTTCTCCATCTCTTTTGTGTCAGATCGAAGACTGACCGCTAAACACAATGACCAAGATGGTGGAGATGATGATGGCCTGGATCCCGCCCCCAAGGGCTTTCTCGGTGACAATTGGTAGGGTTTCATTTGCGATCATGTTGGCAATCAAAAGACTGAAGACGGAGAGGAGGGGGGAGGGTATTAATTTTTGGCTTCAGATGTCGGGGATGCAATATATGAAAGATGTGGGCTCACGTAATCAGTAACATGTGCCCTTTGGCTCTCAAGGGAGCGATTTTCTGTGCGAGTCGTTGTTGTGCGGGTGTGCCACTTTTAGCAAGAACGGCCAGCTGGGTGGAATCGAGACTCATGTAACCTATGGTCAATCCTGGGGGGGGACGAAGACAGAAAGAGTTCAGTGTTCACAGTTGGGATACCTGCATGAGAAGGATGACGTTACCTGCAAAGAGACCGGAGGCCAGGACGAGTACGGGGATGAGGAAGATGGCGAGTGGGCTGGTGGATTCGTTGAGGTTGTGTGTGACCTTATGGGGGATGGACTTGCGCTTCTCCAGGAGAGGCGTGTCAGGCTGGACATGATGATGGTCGGTGGCAGTGGCGCTTCCAACACCGATGAGCTCAGAGAAGCACCACAAGCTGATGTACAGTAACAAGGATGTGGATGCGGCAGGACATCTTTTCTTGTGAATGGTGGCAGGAAGTTCCCCCGCTATGGGAGGCTCGTCGGTGAGCTCATCGAGTGCTTCCGACATTGTTGGAGACGAGCATGCGGGATGAAGGATGGGGCCAGATAGCATTAGTGTTGTAGTAGTAGTATGGTGGACGAGAGAGTGTGGGCAGATGGAAATATAAATAATAAATTAATTTTAGTGGAGGGGATCAGGAATCGGTGGAGGAGAGGGGTGTGAGAGGGCGAGAATATATTGTGGATACATAAGGATGCATAGAATTGTTTGTTATTTAATTTTTGGGCTGGAGAGTTGTTTGTTGGCGGAGCTGGTCAATCTGGGAGTCAGTCCAAGCTAGCAACTGCCCATCCGAAATAAATTGTAAAAAGTGGTCTGGTTCCTCCCTTTTCCTCCCACGAGCAGTTTCCACCAGCCCATTTCGAGACTCCCCATGGAGGATCCAGCCAGCTATCTACAGTTGGTCAACAAGCCTCCCTCTTCCACTGCAAGCTACTGGCGATCATGAGGGAGTTTTCCATTAATTTTATACTGGCCATCGGAAAAAATAGCCGAGAACTGGTTTTATTAATGCCTGCTGAAAGACGCATTAAGAGAATTTATCACCCTTGTTATTTCCATTAAACCAAACTCAACCAACCAACCCCCTGCAATAACACTCCTTTATTCTGATCAGGGTTCATCATCATCAGAATAAAAAAACCTTCAAGCGAGGCCCGAAACACCGCTCGGTGTCAAAGGTATAGCACGAACTACCTAAGACTTGCTCGGAGGGATTGCGATTGCGAGCGCTTTGCCCACTCCAAAACGGAGGGCATCTCTATAGTGCAACCTGCAACAACTTGATGTCGCGGCACCACATGGATGTTTTATTCTATTTGTTCAGGATTACGATCCTCGAGCGAGGACTGCATGCCGCACAGTAAGTACAAACAGGTTTCAGAAGCGGGATATGATTTATTGTACAAGTCAACACTTGAAGCGACGACCCTCGGCAACTCCTTTTGAAGCTCACTTCTGCATCAACAGTTTATTGTGCAAAGATCTGTTCATGTTTGCGATTCTCTTGAGGAAAACGAGGGCTATGGTCAGAATGTATCTCCCCTGCATTTGCCTCTACGAATGCCATTTGCCTTTCATCAGCATGTGATACAAACTTATGGAGTCATTCCTAATTTCAACCCTCCCCAAATCCAAGAATGGGCCCCAACCTTGGATGGCTGAAGAAGGTTAAACCCTAGCCTGGTTGAGGGACTGGAGGGTCAGAACCATTCACACTGCCAGCAAAAGCTAATCTTGGTTGACTGGCGGACTTCCAGTCACCCAGATTCCCAAATCTGGAGTTTCTATTTCTAAATACCAAACTTTGTTTGGTGCTGAAAAGTGATGACAATCAGGTCCCCCCCACCAAACAAAGTTTGGAATTTAGATTTAACTGGTTTAGAGCATCTGCAACAGTTCAGCTAAACTGTGTGCTATGCTAAAGATAGCAACAAACCATACCACATTGGGGTTGCTAAAACCTCAATGTTTGCTAAATATTCTAGCATTGTCAGCCAACCCTTGCTAGCTTTGGAGGGACTTGGCAACAATGCTAAATGCATCTTGAATATCCAGAATTGTGCATGTTCCTCTGCTCATGCTAGATATAGCAATACCACCATATCCTCCATCTACTCCTCCTTTGCTTCAGGCTCATAATTGCTTGCCTGTCAACTGCAGAGATATGGTGTTTCTAGTTTGTCTGGGCACATGTCCAAGTCCCGCTTGGCACAGTGCCAAGTGGGCTTGGTTTAGTGCCCAGGGGGCTTGATCAAGCAGCTTGGCCAAGCCGTGGATCTTGGCACATAGCCAAGTTCTGCTTGGCACAGCCCAAGCTTTAGGCCAATGAGCAATCCCAAACCACTCGGTCAGAGGTCAACAAGCTACTCGATCACTAAAATAACCCACCATCATGTTGTTGGAAAGTGCTGGAATCGGCAGTAATATAAAATATGTTGATACCCCCCACAACAGCCAAACAGGAGTCAATTGACTCCAATGCAATCTACCCCAAGAATTGAGCCCGCAACCGAGGTCAGCGGGTGTGGCACTCATACTTGGCCATTGGCCAAGTGGGAGTTGCGCTTGACCCACCCCAAGTTGGCCATATGCCAACCGGGCCTTGGGGATGTGCCAAGCGCCCTTGGCCATAGGCCAAGCTGGCTTTAGGGTTGGCCCAGCGCACTTGGGCTAAAAACCGCTGAAGTTGGGTGGGTGCCCAAACCAACTTGAAACACCATAATATCAGCATACCTGGTATTACCCAAGTAGTTACAAAGCAGTTAAAGCAATTATAATTACATAATTCATTAGAATAAATCATGTAATAAGTTTTTATAGCCTCTTTATCACTATAATAGAACATGTAATATTTTTTATTCTGCTGAATATAGGAGAAATATCACTGTAATTAGTATTTAATTGTTATTTACATAGCAATGACCTTATTTTAACCTCTAATATTATTTATCTATAGTTTTGTTAAGTTTTGCCCAGTTTTGTCGAACCCTCAAAGGTTTTGTCTAGTTTTGCCAGGTTTTGTTTTATTATGTTGTGTTTTGTCCTTTTATATTTTATTTTATTCCCATCATTATATTTTAAAGTAAACATAACATTAGAATAACTTAACATACACTGGATGCGCCTAAAGTATGGAAATAACTATTTTTAGAGTTGTTATAACTTAATAATTCAAAGTATAACAACTCCTGGAATTATTATAGTATCAATAGACACCTGAGAGCGCTGTAAGGAAGGAATTAACATTAAATTAAACCCTGCAAAAATCCCATGATGTGATACATTAATTAAAGCTAATTATTTTCACATTCTTTAAGGCATAGCCTCTTCAATTAAATGAAATCATAGCACTGCTTGATTGCATCATAGCACTGCATGATTGCATTGTAGCAATGCCTAATTGCATCATAGCACTGCCTTATTGCATCATAGAACTGCTTGATTGCATCATAACACTGCCTGATTGCATCGTAGCAATGCCTAATTGCATCATAGCAATGCCTGTTTGCATCATAGCAATGCCTGTTTGCATCATAGCACTGCCTGTTTGCATCATAGCACTGCCTGATTGCATCATAGCACTGCCTGATTGCATCATAGCACTGCCTGATGGTGTCATTGCACTGCATTATTGCATCATCCCTTGAGAAATCTGGTCTCAGTGCACCTCAGAGTCCTCTATAGGCATCCCATGAGCACTTCAGAGGCAGCTGTGAGAATATTTAAGCCCCTGCTTCCTCTGGGATTTTCCCCCAGTCAATCAGGTCCCCCAGAAAGCGCATTCAGCCCCAGATATTGTTGTAAACACTCCCCTGGATTGTCCATCAATTATCCCCACAGCTTTGTATAGTGTTCTTACCATTGGACTTCAAATCCATCATCATCCACACTGCCAATTGTCTGTTCTGAATCCTTCTGTAGTGACTGCTACAAGTCTTGAGGCTCAACTGGCAACCAGATTCCCCAAGTTGTTAGACCTCCCTTGTGGGACTCCACAAACCAATTAAGTGTTATGATTTAATTATTCCCTGTCTGTCTCAGAAGGAAACATCCAAGTAGTACTCACTGGATTTCCCTCCCTGTAAAAGGTTGAGAAGAGCTTTACAAGATTTAAATACTTGAAGCAAATTACTCATTGCCCATTATTCTTACTGGAAAAACTTTAAATTTACCATTCCAAACCACCTTTATCAACACTCAGAGCATGACAAGTGTCCTTATAAAACTAGCTTAGTAGCATAGAGGCTGACATTGCCTTTCTTGAGGAAGAAGTTTGTCATCTAATTCTTCAAACAATGCTGCCTTCAAATCAGCTTCCTCTTGTTTGGCTTCATTGTTGAGGTCCACCAGGAACTGATGATGGTGTTGGATTTCTGGAGGCAAGATGACTGATACATGTGTTGGACCAATGTGAGGATGGTGGATTGTGCTAGCACAGCCAAGGAGGTTTAGTGTTGGGTTTCAGCTAGGACCGGTGCACTCTGCAACCAATGCTATGCTAAATTTGGAAAGCACCCAATCTATCTTAGAAAAATATTAGTGCAATTGTTGTGGATGCTCTTAGATTAAGCAATCCAGACTGACAGGAACTCCTCCACTGTAGTTAGAAATCTGGACTGCACTCAACCAATTTAATATGGGTTGAAATAAACTGATTAGGCTGCATTTTTTGGTGTGATATGATGCATGTAATATTGCACTTTCCCTGAGTTTGAATGATTGTGTATTTGCAAAACAAAACAAATAAATATTATTGTAATTACCCCACCAAATTCATCTGATCATTATGCCCATATTGCTCAATATCATTGCACCCCTAATAATACGTAAATTGCATACAACTTGCGTAATATTACACATGTCATATGAAACTAACAAATGCAGCCTTAATTCTTATGATTTTTTCAGGACAACTGGAACTGGCTAAGGTTAATTTAAAGCTGGAAGAGATGCATGTATTGATTGGGAGTTGGTCATTGGCACAAATCACATAAATAATATTAATAAGAACAATATGATCATGATAATTAGGGTATCCAAAACTTGGACATCCAACCATAAACATCTTTCACATTTGCAGGAACTTGTCAAAGTGCACAAAAATCTGTTGATAATCCCCTGCCAAAATACATGTTTGGCTGCAGCTAACTATATGTGGCCATCTCACCAATGCTGGTTTCAGCTAAACCACCCAACTAAACCAGCTAGCCTTGTGGATCATAGTCAACCACACCAGAAACCAAGCCACCAAACAAAGCCATCTCTGGGAGCAATTAGTTGAACAATCAGAAGGGGAGGAAGAAGAAAAAAATTCTCTGGAATAAATTGAAAGTGATGACAAAGATCAGAAACTTGTAACAAAGAACACAACCACATTGAAGGAGATAAATTACTAATACAAGATTATTTCAACCCAGAGTCCACTTATGGTGATCATGATTTTGACAGAAAATTCTGCCTAAAGAAGGTACTTTTACTGAAGATAGCTGCTGATGTGGATTCAACCTGTGCAATGTGAATGCTTTGTTCAAAAGGCAGTATTTATACTCAATCATCAACTTATCTTACTTCTAATTTAAATAATTCTTTTTTAAAAGGACTGTACTGGAAAACTAGGATTATACAGCTTCCAAAAGATGACCTCTACCAACAGCGGGCTGCTACGCTAACGGTACATAGCGTAGCATAAAACCGTCAAGAGCTAACGGCTTTTGTTGTTGCTGTTAGCGGTTTTGTGCTAAAGCTAACAGAGCAAGGCCAAAAAAAGGCCTTGCTACGCTGCGCTACAGCGCTTTGTAGAAGAAAATTGCTGCTAAAAGTGCTGTAGTGTAGTGGCCTGTAGCAGCCCTGTAGCACCTGTAACACTACAGCGTTGGCGGAAAAAAAATCACTGCTACACTACACTATTTCGCCCATGTAGTGTAGCGTAGCGGTGTGGTAATCTTGTTTTTCATCTCAATTTTCCAGCAGCTCATCAAGGACTCCGCAATCCCCCTCAGGCACCCCAGAATAATGTTCAGAAGCCCAAATCACCCTAGGTCACCCCCTTACAGCATGGCTCAATTTCCCCTGGATCTCAAGATATTCCACTTTCACCATTTTGGAGGGACAAAATTCACTTGGCCAACAGAGCAGCAGACCCCCAAATCCAGCCACCTTCAAGTTCCCACCCTTTGGACCAGTTTGGATCAGTAAATTCTACTTGGATTAGTCATTCCACATCCTTCTGGAAGCCCACTGGATCAGCCTTTTCCTCTCATCCCCTTGGAAACTGTCCATCTTTTTCTCCTCTGTTTCTATCATGAAAACTCTATGTAACCATCACCCATCCAATGATGTGTTCAGTTGTATGGATCTCCACTGATCTTGGTGGATGATCTACTTGTTCCTGTTCTGATCCTTTCCATCAGCCAGTTTGTTCTGTGCTCAGAGGCTTACCTTGTACCCCTATAAAAGGACCCTCTACACTGAAAGAAAAACTCGCACAACTGCTTGCAGTTGACATGCAAGTTGCCTTTGTGCACAAAGGCAAGTTACATGTCAACTGCCTTCAGTTGAGTGAGTTTTTCTTCCAGTGCTACATGTTGTACCAGCCAGAGGCCTACATACTCTTAGCAGATATATCCCCTGTTAGTAGTCATCACCTATCCAGCAGCTCATCCCAGTTACTACCCTTATCCTTTTAGAATAGTGTTCTTAGTTAGATCTACTATTATTATCTTGCTAGTTTGCAAATATCATCAGTATCCCTTAGCCCCTTATATCATCATCTGAGTACTTCACTCACATTGCCCTCTTTCATCTCCAACACCCCCATCCTCAGTGGTGCAAGTTAACACTAGCCAACAAGTAGTAGAACATAAATCAACACTAGAATCAGCAGAAATCAGCCACACCCTTTTCTTCTTTTTCTTAGTGTAACTCTCCCCAGCCTAGCTTAGACAAGGAGGGCAGCCTCACCAGCACCCATAGCTCAGCATACATTACTAGTAGTGTGGTTTTCTATATCCTCTCCAAGCTCTTACTCCCCACAGAGTAGTTCCACAGAGGCCCACCACTGCCTCTACCCTTTGACATTTGGCATATGGATGTTCAACTGACTGCACAGACAAGTGCTTCAAAATTAGTGAAATAACTGCCCAAATGACATTGAATGACATTGAGATCCCTCTGTGGTGTAATTCAAGCCCTCTATCCTACAAAATTCATTTGAGAGATGACTTCCAAAGGCTTAAACAATATTCTAGATTTCAACCATCAACAAGGATTTCCATGCTGCATTGGCAGCCTGGACTGCATGCACTGGGATTTGAAGAATCACCCTAGTGCAATCAAAGTTAAATACAAAGGATAACAGAACAAACCAACTGTTGTTTTGGAAGCTGTTGCTGACCACAAACTGTGGCTTTGGAATGCTTTCATTGGGACTGATGGCACCCTTAACAACCTCAATTTTCTCACTTTTTCACCACTTTCTAAGGTTCAAATTTTAGATACCAGCTGAGATGTGGAATTCATTTTTTGTGACCAAAATTACAAGCACACTTATCTAGTCAACATAATTTATCCATTGTGGTCACACACTTGTCAAAGCAGAAGGTGTTTCACAGGATTCTACCTCAGAGCACTTTCAAAAGCTTTAGGAGAAGGACATCAAATGAGCTTTTGGAGTACTCCAGGCACACTGGGCTATTTTCAGTCAACCTGTGTGTTTCTGGATCCCATACAACATGGTAATGATCCTGACCACTTGTGTGATCCCTCACCACATGGTTGTGGAGGATTCTGAGGAGATTTTCCAATTGCCCACCTTTACCACCCTGATATCCCTTTGAAACACACATTCAAAGAGCAGCCAGTCTGCAATATCAGAATAATAGCATGGTTTGCATAGGAATTTTTTAGCAAATCTGTAACCGCACGTCAGCAAGCTTTCCCAGCCAAATTGGCTGGTGCATTGGATTATATTTTGCTGACGTGCTATGGATTTATTTCCTATGTGAACCATCCTAATATCAGATTCACAACATCACCAATTTACCAACAATATAAGACAATAAAAAATAAAATAAGACACTGAAAAATAAAATAATACAATAAAAGATAAAATAAGAAAATAAGAAAATGGAAAATAAAACAAAAGAATGAAATATAAAAATTAAGACAAAGAAACAGAAAGATAAAAAGAAAAAGAAAAATATTGTGTTCAAAACTACATAAATAAAAGAATTACATAAATTCATAAACACCGATTTGGCAGGGAACGTTAAATTAAAGTTTTATGTATTTCAACAGTTCCCTGCCAAATTGGTGTTTATGAATTTATGTAATTATTTTATTTATGTAGTTTTGAACACCATAAAAGAAAAAGAAAAAGAAAAAGAAAAAGAAAAAGAAAAAGAAAAAGAAAAAGAAAAAGAAAAAGAAAAAGAAAAAGAAAGAGAAAGAGAAAAAGATAAAGATAAAGAATCATGGTAAAAAGAGTTTAGGATCAATTACTTCAAAATCAACATTCTCACTTTCTGATTCATCATGTTTGAAAGCCTCATCAGCAATACTTTTTTGATGGCCTGCCATCAAGAATGTATTGCTGATGAGGCCTTCAATGATGGTATTGAAGATTAGGCTGGCTGGTGGTTGGAAATTTCCTGAGGCTGTTTTTCTGTTTTTGATTGCATCTTTGGAAATTTGATTTCAGAGGTCTTAAATTATTATCTCTTTCTTGAGTTGCAGGAATTCTCATTAGATTTTGTTGTTTAATTCAGCTGGATTTCTTCCCATTATATCCATGTTGACCTGAGTAACTTTGGCTTTAACAAATTACTGACTATTATTGGTTGATTTCTTAATTTCAAGGGTCTGCCCCCAATAGTCACTCAATCATCTGGACATAAATTTTATCTTCTATGAATTAAAATGCTATTTTTTCACAAGTTGCTTGGTTGCATGAACTCCAAGTGGTTGTCTTCAATATCCATCATCAGCAGCTGGTTGATCATTTTGAGAAACTGGTGTAGATGGTGAAAGGGAGGAAGTTGCTACCTGATTCTCTTGAGCAGTCCCAGAGCTCATTTATAACATAAAATTTTCATTTTGGTGTGTTAAGAATAACCATTGTGGTGTTCCTATTGTGTTACAATGTCAATATCCCATGGTAGAGGTATTGTGAGCAGATGAGTACATACACAGGACATTCTTTACAAGAGGAGGAAGTATCATCATGGCTGGGCTAGGATTTATAAACTATGGAAAGAAAACAATTACATGGATTGGGAGGAGCAGCAGAAGGAAATAATTATGTGAGGAGGAAAAAGGGAGGAAGGAGGTGAGTGGGAAGAGAGGCTGAGACCCTGAAGATTGGATGAGGAGGATTGTGGTGGAATGTTTCAGCAGCAGGGAGGTGTTTAAGGTATGAAACAAGACACAGGAGCAAATGCAGGTGCCCTGGCTTGAAATAAGTCCCAGGATCACATGTATTGTTCTGTAGGTGGCTTTGGAATGTTCTGGCACATGATGAAGCACTTAAAAGTGATATCATGCTGTGCAGAATATCACATCACGCTGTGCAGAATAAGTCATCATGCTGTGCAGAATATGTCAACATGCTGTTCAGAATATGACATCATGCTGTGCAGAATATGACATCATGCTGTGCAGAATATGACATCATGCTGTGCATAATATGACATCATGCTGTGCTTAAACATGTTTCAAGCAGTAAATGACCAGCAAAAATCCCTCATGTAGCTCTCCCTGCAGCAAAAATCTCTCACTCTTCAATATAAAAGAAGTTCTTTTCACCCCACAATCCAACCTTTCCACACTGTCTCAGAGGAGCCTGTCCTGATCTACCAGTTAGTATCTTTGTGTTAAGTGGTTAGTTAGTCATTAGTAGTAGTGTCAGTTAGTTTTATAGTGGTCAGTCTGAGTAGAGTGGTAGTTAGTAGTAGTAGTGTTAGAGTCAAATTTAAAGATAGTAGTAGTAGTAGAAGATCAACAACAAGAAAAATTATTAACAATAAAAAGATAGTAGTAGTAGTAGTAGACTTTATATGTATATATTAAACCCCACTGGTTTGCTATCCATCATTAGGAGTTTGTGTTGGGTCTGTTAGAGTATTGATTAAGGTGATCTAGGTCTGATAGAGGCTACTATACATAGTAACTCTTTCTTGTAATCAGCCATCTTTATTTAAATATTGATTCAAGATTCCTTATATTTGTGTAGTACTATTAGAGGGGCAGGTCTTTCAAACCACCTGTCAGTTGTGTTAGCTTTATCTAGTTTATCAATTGATTTCACCCTCAGAGGATCTTTACCATATATTCTTTTTGTCCCACAGGAGTCTCACACCATCCAGGTTTGTTTGTGGACAGATTTTTCCATTCCTGTTTGTAAAAGGATTTCTTTTACATTTGATTGAGAGAGAAAGTGAAGTAGTTTATTTGCAGTATATGAGTTTGGAGAATTAGTTGAGCCAAGGAGGAATTGTAGGTTTTCTGCTTAGGCACTCATGAGCCCATGTGGTCATTTATTAAATGTATGTAACTGCTCATCCAGCTAGATTGTGAATGTATGACCAGCTGCCTGAGGGCTCTCTTCTAATCTCAACACTGGTCCTGCTGGTTTTTTGGAGCCACTAACTCTACAGCAGTCCCAATCTGTTGGCTGCTACACTATGCTATTTTGGCCAAATAGTGTAGCAGCCCACCACTGCTACTCTAGTCAAGCAAATGACTAAAATGTTTTCTGGTGTCCAATCTGAAAAGTAAGAGTTGAGCACAGAGAGGCATTAGCCTGGTTCACATTGTGACTCTTAACACCCTTTTCAACCCACCCACTTGTCATAAACTTTTGACATTTTTTTTTTCGAGTACCTAGATTATTGGTCACAGATGGCTGAAACTGATGATCACCAAAAAATGAATGAGAAACTTATGTTTAAGGTGTTAAAAGTGGTGTTCAAGGTCCCCATGTGATCTAGATTCTGGTGTTGAATGATCCAGTTTCGAACGATGAGAAAGAAAACAGTGAAATAATGTGATTTTGCTTTCTTTTTTTCATGATTCAGGGCCTAACTCGACGTGATGCGTCAACATAAAATTATCTGCTTTTCATCCCGACCTCAGGTTGTTAAGCTCATCAGATGCGCATCCAATTTAGAGTCTCCACAAGCATAGCAGATGGCTGGCACAAATTCGTATCGCTAGTGAGAAATGATTTGAACCTATATTCTAACATCCTAGCTTATCACAATCTTCTCTCAGGCCCTCCGATCGAGGGGCTTGTGTTAAGCTACTACAAGTCTACACTACCTGCGATAAGCATTGAAGTTGAACCGGGACAAAAGGTGTTGTGACCTAGGTCATAGGCTGTGCTCGGCTACGGCTCAGCCAGCCGGAGGAGACTACATCGGTCTCCTCCGGACCACTCCTATTACGGATACATACGTTCTAGTCACGACAGGCTATGAGTCTGCGATACCAGCTCTTAAGACATCCCGAAGAATCATACCACGTCTCATTCAGTATAAAAAAAATAATCCTCAAGCTTCTAAACCGACGATCCATTCCAGCCCCCCTTTACACAGTTCTTTTCCTATACGCGAAATCCGTCAGTTTCTTCTTCTTTGCTTCAAGGATGGATCCCTTGTCTTACGCCGCTTTCGAACTACGGATACATCCGCTATAGTCACTACAGAAGGATTTAAATATGTATGCGGCACGATAATCTTCAAGCCTCTAACGCGTTTCAAACATTCCGAGGGGCTCCATCCAGATAGCGTCAAATGTGAACTGTTGCAGCCGGGGAAATCGAGAGGGCCATATAACACGTACTCGAGTCTTATCTACATCGCAGTTCTCGAGAGGGGGGAGTGCGTGTTGTATAAAGTACAGCTCTGCCGAGCACAAAGTACTTAACACCACTTGTCCAAAAGCCCTCTCTGCCTCTGCCATTTCTCACAAAGCATCCACGCATCCTCAGTTATGCTGGGACAGCTTTCAGCCATCATGGGGCGACCCTCAATAGGCAAAAGCCATTCAGCGTCCCGGTTCTTCTCCTTGCAGTTAATTTCGACGTGGTTGGCCCTCGCTTCTTTGGCGGCCGCATTGCAGATCTCGACTCAGGTGACCAACCTGGCCAGCAACCAAACGCTTCAGACTGCTCGCAGAGACTGCACCAGGCGCCCACTGACAGTCGCCCTGTGGCAAGAATTGCAATTAAACGAGTACATGAGAAGTTACGTGGGTGGAAAAACTCTCAACTTGAAGGTTAGTGACCGTCTTTTGCCTCCATTTACTTGAATTATCTTACCAAATTGATCCGACTGGGTTTTCCTTGAAGGCATACGCGGATGAAGTCAATGTCACAAATTTTATGTGTGGCATGGGTCAAACTTGC
>SMGU01004514.1:0-17713 GCA_004348175.1 Puccinia novopanici
TCCTTTTGGGGGTGGTGATGGTACATATAAATTTTTAATTATCACATTTTTTCCTCCATTTATTATCAAACAATATTACATCCCAATTCACATACAGTGATTTTGTGCAAATGGATTCAAAACATATCTGCTTGCTTGCATAAAAATTTAACATCTCCTCAGTGCACTTTCCCACAATGTTTCAATGACAAACTTTATTTTAGCATTTGTTGCCACAATCAATTTAAAAAACAAAGTTAGTTGCACTCAGTTCATCTCAGCCAAAATTAAATAGCTTGAGTGCATTCCCAAATTGACTATGATGAAATGATTGTTCATGTTTCTTTTGAGTTTTTCCTTAATTGCCTTATGTGCAAAGAGAATTCTTGCAGGTTTGGAGGGGACCAGATTTCTCATTATAAATCCACTATTTTAATTCCCCATAATTCTTGGGAATATATGGACTACTTGGAATGAGCAGCATTGAATTGCAAGAGATGGGTGAGTCTGAAGGAAAAATCAGATATTCTCCTAACTTGGTAAGTCAGTGAATTTTGAACTTGATTGTGAGTTTGATTTTCCATTCTTTGAAGTTGCGTAATGATTCTTATTAGCAACACAAGCATGCAGTTATTCGTTCGATGATATGTGAACGAGCCTGCAGCCGCTGACACATGCCTTCATCTACCATGGACATTCTTGGGGTACAACCCTTACATGTATTTAACTAGGTATCTCCTGATTCCCAGAGGCGACTTCATCCAAACATTTAACTCATATTTTTTCGGTGATACAGGCCTTTGCAGGGTGATGTCAACGGGGGAAGACAGCGTGCGGGGCGGGGGTGATGAGGTAAGCAAGGGGAACTTAGTTTAATACATTTCAAACTGAAAACTCAAAAGAAAAAAAAGAAAAGGAAAACCAGACAGAACCAGCCGAAGAAAAACCATGTCCTCTCGAAAGAAAGTCCTCCTCAAGGTTATCATCCTCGGTGACTCTGGAGTCGGAAAGACTTCGCTTATGAACCAATACGTCAACAAGCGATTCTCAACGCAATACAAGGTCAGTTCCCTGCTCACCATCCCCTTTCACCCGAGCTTCTTCGAACTGATCCCCTCCTGTTTCTTCACTCCTGTCTTCCCGCTTTCATTCTTTAGGCTACCATCGGGGCAGATTTCCTGACCAAGGAGGTGTACATCGAATCATCCGACCCTAGTGAAGCTTCCCCCAATGCTCAACAACTGCCCTCTAACTCCACCATGGTCACCAACTCAAATAATGCTTTTGACCGACTCGTAACTATGCAAGTCAGTAGATATCTAGTCAAACGGAAAAATATACTCTCAACGTACAAATTAAAACCCGACGAATCAATTACTGATATGGATTGTTATTTCACTCATTTCGTTGACTTGCTGTGCACTTACTTTTGTGTATGGTATCCCCGATGAACACCATTTTCGTCAAGGATCATAGCTTTGGGACACCGCAGGCCAAGAAAGATTTCAATCGCTTGGAGTGGCCTTCTATCGTGGGGCAGATTGTTGTGTGCTAGTGTTCGACGTCAACAGCTCGAAAAGCTTTGAAACTCTCGATAGCTGGAGGGATGAATTTCTAATCCAGGTTGGCCCTTCTTTTAGCTTGATCTCCCGTTATTTTGATAAGACAATTCGTTCACCGCGGAAGTTAATTCAGCTCCATATTACATAGGCTTCACCACGAGATCCCGACAACTTTCCCTTTGTTGTCTTGGGCAACAAGATAGACGTAGAAGAAAATAAAAGACAGGTATGACAATCTGGGCAGGCATAAAAACAACCGGACTGGACCCCGTAGAATGATTTACTGATTAAAAAAAACACTTTCTTCCTCACTTTGTCTCCTGATTACTTGATATTTGACTTGATAATAGGTATCGCAAAAACGAGCGATGAGTTGGTGCCAGTCCAAAGGGAATATACCTTACTTCGAGACCTCAGCAAAGGAGTCGATTAACGTCGAGCAATCATTTATTGCTGCCTGTCGAAATGCATTAAGTGTTGGCGACTCGATGGATGACGGGTCAGCGCTGTTTTCCTTCACCGCAAAACTACGAAGAGTGCTAATTCTCCGATCTCTGCCATCCTTTTTTTTTTATCGCACTGTAGCTTTGCGGATTACCCCGACCCAATCATGTTGAATTCCGAGGCTCAACAAAGCTATGGCTGTGGATGTTGAATGTGAGTCATCGAGCGCGGGCTGCGGGTGTGTGTGTCGTCAATTGTGCCTTACTTGCTTATATGCTTCTGCTTTTTCTTTCCCCCCGATTGTCATTTGTCTGCCGCAAACTGAATTCGCTCTTTCGATTAGCCATTTCTTCAAGACTGTTTCTTGAACCCCCCCTTCTGCTTACTATTATTGCCTCTAAGCAGCTAGCGAGCGATCATATCTCGACACTGCTTGGTAATGTGAGTGTGTGTTGTTTTTGCCTGCATGTATTCTCCAAAAGAATACATCCTTCTTCTCTTTGCTTTTTTTGCAACCTTCACAATGCTTTTTTCTTTTTTATCAGCTCATCAACAACTTTGTCTCTTACCCCTCCTTAAACACATCTTTTACATTATTTTATACAAACAACTTCAATTGGGAATCTTTTCATATTATTTTATTTTGTTGTTTAGTCTTATGAAGCCTTTGCTTTTTTTTCTCTCAAGAAATAGTTTGTAATCCAATCCATCAGTCATTCTCCTCAACTTATTATTATAATGCTTGTTCCACAAGCAGACCAGACTGCAGAGAAATAAGATCGTAGCCTCAAGGGATCTAACTGTCTAAAAAAAAAAAAAAAAGAAAGGGGGTTGTGGAAGAGTTATCAGGGCCATTATGTACAGAGGCTTGTCAAATAGCAGCCTAAAATGGCCCTTAAAAACTTGTCACAAGTAACAGGACTTGAATTGATTGCTCAAAAACTAAAACCAGACTGAAAAGAAAAAAGCACAAGAAATCAATGTGATGAAGAAATTTGAGAACAGGAAAGAACAAGAAAGAGATCAACACATACCACAAGATGAGAAGGAGAAGTTATAGGATAAAAGCTGAGAACTATTCAAAGGATTAAGGCAATGAGGACTGTTCAGAAGCAGACTAAGAAGAAAACAAAGAAAAATAATTAGTGAATTCAACAACAACCAAGAAAGAGAACAAACAAATATGAAAAAGACATACAACATGAGATGAGGAAAGACTGAGACTGAGGACAGAAAAGGTTGTTATAAGAAGAGTGATGGTTGGGCTAGAGGGAGAAGAGGTGAGAAGAATGATTTGGAAAAGAGGGGATCAGATTGAGTTCAGTTAGTTGAAGCAAGATGAGAGGCTTTACTGTATGTTGACTATCTTGATAACGTGAGCCATGTCAATCTTGAAGAATCTTGATCTTGACACTGTCTTGACAAGGTTGGGAAAAGATCAGAGGAATGTGGAGTGATTGATTGATGGATGAACCTTGATTTAAACCCTAAGCAGTAGTTTTTGACAAAGTTTAATCATCATTGGTTAGGTTTGAAGCTCAGAGCATGTGTGCACATCAGGTGCAGGGAGAGAGTGCTAAGGCAAGGACAATTGAAGGCAGAGAATCAGAAAACTCAACAACAAGCAAGGGTTTATGTATGGGGTAGAAGATTGTGCCAGTATATATCTAAGGAGGTTTCAAAGTTGAAACCTCACATATTCAAGTTGACATGACAATTTAAAATTTGGGGGGAAACTTGCATGAATTTGGGCAAAAATGTTGTGCAGGATGGTCTGAGGCATGATCACCTGCCTCATTGGCCCCACACACAACACAAAACACCTTCCACTCACCTCTAAGCATAATGATTCATGGCCCATCCTCCCACCATCCCCTCCCTGAAGGTGGGAACTGGGTGACAGCCATCCATGGCCTTAGGTAGTAAGGCATGTAGGTTCATCATACAAAGTAGGGCTCACAGTGAGAAAAGCAGGGGAAAGCCAACTTGCTGCATGGCCTGCCTGCATGTGGAATCTTGCATTCAGCCCACATTATAGATTGCTTTGGTACATATCTAGCTCCTTCTTTTTGTTCTCATCAAAAATAATTCAATGGGATGCAGGAAATGACCATATAACACAGCTAAAGTGGACATCATATTGAGATGTCAATGGGCCTTTGTCTGGAACAAATAGTGGCCAAGAACTTGGCAATTTTATCTTATTTTTCTGGGGTGGGCAGGGCCCCCAATTAGTGGCCTGAAAATGCACTAAAATTTAATTTTAAAAGTAGTGTAGATGCTCAATATGTAGTTGGGGGAAGTACTCATGCCAGCAAATTTCTCTTGGTTCAAATAACCCTCATTAAGCTGGCCCCTTCCAACCAATTTTATATGTGTTAGAATCAACTGAGTTAATATAATTCTTAAATCAGTTCACCTCAAACCATATTGAACCCTGATAAGAGGCCAAAATACCACTGTCAATATGTTAAGCCTGTGTTCAGAAGACTTTCCATTTAAGATAGAAAGCCCTCAACAGGATACATGTTGTGTGTATGTAAACATAAGCTGGAGGAGCCTACTTGCTGAGGTGGATGCACAATCTGTCTGACCATTTTGGGCTGACAAAAAGCATCAATCTCAGTAAAAGAATAAAGGAAAAACAAACAGAGATAAATATGATAAAGAAGTAGAGAAGTGAGAAATACCTTACAAAAGCAGGAATAAAATAAGATGAGTTTACAGGAGAAAGAAATAAATTAAATCTACCACACTACAAACAGAAGGCATACTGGGAGAGAATGGTCAAATCAAGAATAGTAAGAATAAATTCAATGAACAAAATGAATAGAGATGAGGAGACCACTGTGGGACTCCTGTGGGACAAATAGTGATATTGGGGAAAGATCCTCTGAGGGTGAGATAAATTCCTAGATTGGTGACAAGCTATTACAACCAATGTGTGCAAAAGACCTTCCCTCTAATACAAGGAATCTTGAATCAATATATAAGAGGGATGTGATTGGGTTGAAGACAGAGTTCAAATATATAGTAGTCTCTATCAATCAATAGTCTTGCAGACCTCACACAACCTCTGATAAGGGATAAAAATCCAGTGGGAGTGAAGATTTGAAATATTATAAGCTTAAATATTATGCATCAGAATACTCCTATCTCTGATTTTGACTAGTTCTTGTTGTTGTTTCTATAAGAATACCACTTAACCTCTGGTACAGGCAAAATTTTTACTGGATTATTACATATAAGATTGCTACTAGTCTACTTAAACTAAAAACCATAACACTAGAAGAAAATACTCATGACCAACCTTCAGTTATCATACTAGTAGTTTAGGACAGACTTTTCATCAGAAAGTTTAGTGGTAAAAAGTTGGATTTGGTGGGAGAACCCCTTTGATATGGAAGAACGGGCAGATTTTCTGAAGATTAATTCTGCTTGTCCAAGTTTTATTTGAAGTGTGATTCAGAAAGTCATGATTTCACTTTCTGAGCAGCATGAATTGTGTGCCACAAAATTCAAAAGCCATTTAAAGCAGAATACATGTGGCCCTGGAAATTTCTTCAAGCCAGGAAACCTGAATCATGTTTCATACTCCAAGGAATTCCTCAGTGAAGGAAAATTCCACAGCAATTCTCCTTGTCTAATCTTCAGGATGTCTTTCTTCCTGTCATGCAGCCAACCCAAAGTACTAAGGGGGATTTGGTTGGCCAAAGTGCAAAGGGGAAAGTTCAAAGATGAGATCTGTCGATGTTGCTTCAAAGTATCACAAAGATAATAGACTCAAGTTTCAAAGAAAGACAACACAATAGGGGAATGGCTATTGGGTCAAACATCAATGGGCAAAACCTACAATATTAATTCACTGAGGAAAGAAGAGAGAGAATTAAGAAAATAAAAGAACTTATATATGTGAGAGAGAAGTTACAAGTTCAAAAAGAGAGAAACAACATGAGTCAAATCACACAAGAGGATGATTTCATAATCAAGGGAATGTGCTTTGAACAAGCCAGCAAGAGAGAGAGAAAAATCCACTCAAATTTCTGTGATGTCTGACTGTAGATGGAGATGGGTTATTGCTGGTGTTGAGATTGATATTCAAAAAATGATGTCATGCCAAAAAGAGAAGGATCAGTTTGATTTCTGAGCACAATTGCATGAGGGGTTATTGATAAGCTAGCTGCTAGCCAGTGAAGTCATAAGAATTGCCAAGGAAGGGGTGTTGGTCTGTGTTAGTTAATTCTTGAATGTCCTTTGCAAAGCTCAAACTTCCAATGTGTGATGGCATTTAGTTCAAATAATGTTGAGCTTTCATTGGTTGAGTGTTCCATCTCAAGAGTAGATGTTTGAGTGAATGTTGTGCAATTTTAGACAAGCAGCTCTTGATTCAAAGCTGAGCCTGATTCAATGTGTGACACTTACATCCCGTTTTTTCCTCCTCACATGATTATTCCATTCCACAAATTTCCCCAATACTAAATTCCCAAGCCTCACAAAACATTATTCCACCCTTACACAGGATCTACCCTAACCCTAATTCTAACTCTAACCTCCATTGCATCCCTGGTTGAGACACAAATCTTCCTAATCCTGTTATGTCCTATATTCCATCCTTTGTTGAGACACAACATCACCCAGCCTTGGAACATCCTGCATTTCATTCCCAGTTGAGACATTGTACTTCCTTATCCACACAATTTTTTACATCCATATTTATGGTATTCAAAATTCAGACGTAAAATCATGCATAACGGCATAGTTTCATTTTTTGGTAGGGGATTTTCAACAAAGTTTTATGTATTATGATAGTTCCCTGCAAGAAAATTTTATGTGAAATGCCTTTATGATTTTATGTCTGAATTTTGAATACCATAATTGTATATATATCCTAGTTCTATCATGACATAAGCACCTCCTCTCATATAGAATGTCTTGTGGTTGTACTCATCTGGTAACAATATGTCAACAATGTGCTTTTGGCATTGCAAGATGAACAGAACACCACACTATTTTGAGTGACCTTGCCCTGCAGATGCACCAAGAAAGTGATATATAGGATGGATTAGTTGACTGTCAGTAATAGATGTGATAAGTCAAGTGTGCAAGTCAAGATCCAGAAGAAGCTCTTGACTGTTTGAGTGGCCAGAAAAGGATTGAGCTGGTCTTACTCCCAATGTGGAGCATCAGCACTGCCACAGCCACTGAGGCAAACCCCACATTCTAACACTGTCCACTCAGACTTCCATTCACTCAGACTTCCATTCACTCAGACTTCCATTCACTCAGACTTCCATTCACTCAGACTTCCATTCACAGAGAACACTCCCTTTCATCCCCTTCCTCACCATAAAGACTGGATCCACACTAACCCATAGCCCAATGAAAAAATCTGATCAATCATTCCAGAAAGAAAGAAAAGCTCTGTGTCCATTGTCAAGTTGAAAAATAAAAAAGGTTACATGCAAAGAATGATGTTGAGAATATTGTCTGCTACAGAGTACAACCATGCTTGCCTGCAGCTCCTTAGCAGTCAGTTTCATGTTTCACTGATTGTTTTATGTGAAGAGTGACTTGTTCCCTCCAAATCCCTTTCACTCAACAACAAAATCCCTTACAATATGCTTACCATCTTAGTCACAATCCAGGCAAACAGCCCTTTGTGTTTAATTATACATGACTGGCTGTATATGAGTAAAAGAGCAGGAACAAGAGATTTCAACAGCCCCATCACATTGAGGCTCAACCCCATTCTTCTTCTTCTCTTTCTTTGTCTCCCTACAGGCTCCATGTCTTGGTCTGATACACATTCAATATCAATGGTGATCTTGCTACACAATGAAACATACATGTTGATGAATGACTAACACCAAAAAAAAAGAAAAGAAAAGAAAAGAAAAAGAAAAACATAGAATTACAGAAAAGTGCGTGACACCGCCACGCACCACAAGAAGCAAAAGATATAATAGCAGATAAAGTAAGAAACAAATAATAAGTACAAAGAAACAAAACAAACAAAACTACTCCCATACAAAAATCAAATAAAATAGAGAGAAGAGCTGATTGTTAAGATTATATCTATTTAATTGGCTTTGACGCGCGACGAGTTTTGATGATGTAAGGAAGAAAGAGCATTTTGACGTTGATTCGAGTAGGCAGGTTTTGTAGAACAAACAGACGACGGATCGGGGAGCGTGCTGCTTTTGGCCGCGGAGGTAGATGTAGGGGTAGGTGTGGAAGGGCCAGTTGAGGACGAGGTAGGCTTGCTGTTAGAGAGCAAAGACTTGTTGGTTTTGGATTTCCTTTTACCTTTCGGAGGGATAGTGAGGTGATGGGAAGCAGGAGGACTAGAAGAATCGCCATTTTTCGTTTCCTGATGATTCTGATTATCAGCATTGACCATGTGGGATTGACGGGGCCCTTTCTTATCTTTATGAGATCGACCGACACTATTTTCGCCGTTATTACCGACGACGCTCTGGCTGGAGGCCGGTTTGGACGAGCGAGATGAATGTGGGGATTTTTTAGATCGGGATTGTGGCGTGGGTTGCTGCTGGAGCCTGAGGCTTTCCTCCTCGAACCATTTCAAGAACTGTTCCTCCTGCTTCTTTTCCAACAGTCTTCTGTTCTCTTCTTCTTGGATCTCCGCTAATTTGGGTTTCTGTTTCCCAGCGCCATACAATGCCCAGCTTTCCTTGGCTTGAAGTTCTTGGATTATCGAAAAGTTGGTCGGTTTGGCATGGCTCGTATTCCTTGTTGCTGCCGTCGTCGCTTGATCATAGTGGGATGCGATATCGATCGCACGACTACCAAGGCCAATATTGTGGCTCGTACCTTCTAGTGTGCTCTCATCATAAGGGACAACGCCCGGGTTCGATGACGAATCAAATGGACTGGAGCTGAGCCCAGGGTTCACAAAGTGTGTGGAGGTGGAGACATAGTTGGTCCATGGGGTATCTTGACCGGCCAAGGTACGCCGGGAAGCATTACTCGCCGCGATCCCATTGACTGCCCGGACGGGAGTAATCACGGTTGCGCCAACGGCGGAGGCAGGGTCGTTCGGTTCTGGATTCTTAGCTATAGCTCCCAGAACCCGACCGGAAAGTGCGGCTGTTGCTTGGACATTCCTGGGCGGTCCACTGGTCACTTGCGATGAACTGGGAAAGCCAGAAAGAGATGCACTGCTCGTCAAGGACGACAACAATACTTGTCCGCTAGGCCCTGGAATCTTCCGGTCGCCACCACTACTGATTGACCTCCAAGCAGGCGCTTTGCTCTGAATGTTATGAGTAGCTCCCGCTGATGACAATTCCGGTCTTGATTTAGATGCTTCAGCAGACTGGCGCCTCTTTTCTCGTTGAGAAAGTTTCTGGCTGGGGGCAAGATCATAAGGTAATCGAGGAGATGAGTTTGAAAAGCTGAGAGTGTCTATCGTGGGCTGAGATGGCTCAATGGGACCACGCTGCTTCTCCGTAGACATGACCGTCCTTAGATCGATAGGTGTAACTTTCTTGATTGGAGTAGCCCATGCCGGGCTGTCATTTGAGGTGGACGATCTCGTTTTGCCTAGTCCCTTGCTTGTCAAATTGACCGCGCCGTCAAAGTCTTCCATCACGAAGGGTGCTTCATCGCCAATCCTCTCATTCGCAGAGTCAAGAGCCTTTGGGGAGGTTCCAGGGACTACCGAGCAATGGCCTGGAGCATTTGAATCTGAGCAAGTAACATCGGGGATCAGCTGGCGTTGAGAGAAAAATATAGTTCGGCGGAAATGAATTACCTCTGGTTAGTGGACAAGGCCCAAGCTCAACTGAGCCCCTCGGCAACTTTTTATCAGAAGATGGATCAACATCTGCAAGAGCTTGACTGCTTTGATGAGTTAAGGATTTCTGAAGCGATTTCCAATGGCGTGCAGTCAAAGCCAATTTAGGTTTAGGCAAATCTAGCTCGAGTAAAAACTGAGAATGGGAATCCATCAATTCTTCCATGATTCGTGTTGATCGAGAGATCGGAAATTTGTCAGTCTGGACACATTTCAGATATGTCGCGATGGCCAAAAGTAACTCGTCGGGGATCTTGATGAGTCCCTTGTCTTCGAAAATCGCATCCAAATTGTAAATCATGTAATTCATACATATCTCCTTCAGCGAATCCGCTCGATAAAAGTCAGCTTCGGCGGCGATAGCAGTTACGGTCGACAGATTTACTGATGTGCCAAGAAAAAAAAAAGTAAATCAGGCCAAGTTTTGTTTTGCTACACGGGAAATAATAAGACGACATAGCAAGTCATGAAATACTTACCGCAACGTCGAAGCACCACACTGCAGATATACTTAAGCTTGTCCATCATCAGTTCATTTGCTACGGACATGACATCAAAGACAAAGTCGATGTAGTCATACAAAGAGGTAAAGTCTAAAGAAAGAAGGCACACTTAGCCTCAAGAGAAAAAATGTTTTTTACACACTACAATTAATGAAGAGTATCTCACCTTTGGTAAGGAACAGATCATCCGCATCATCGGTGTAGATGTGTCGTAAGACAACCTGGAAAACTTTCTTAGTCAAATGGCCCATGTCGATGCTGATCAGCTTGGAATTTCCAGCGGCCTTGGATTGTTTGCGGCTGGTAACCCAGACCTCTTGATCATACATCAAACGAAAAAATGGACATTGTGCCCTCATCAGGATCGAGTGACAGTTGATGATCTCGCCATCTTTAAGCTCCAACTCCATGTCAGGACACAAGTTGCTCGACCGGGAATTTGGGACGAGATGGTGTTCAGGTGCAGCTACATTATTATTAGATTCGGGCGAGTGACTTGTCGAAAAACCCAATGTGGGTAAGATCGCCCGAAGATGATGGGAGAGGAGAGGCTTTGGGGTCGCTTTTCCAAGTCGTGCAAGAGAGAGTTCTAAAGCGGGGAAGCTGAGATTAGTCGCCAGGTTTTTCAGACCTTCTTTAGCCTCGTTGACCAGGTGCGGCATAGCAGGTTTAGGCTTCCCAGACAAACGAGTGTTCGATAGAAATTCTTGGTGAGCATTTTCTATCCGTGGCCAAACCCGATTATCCCATATCGATGGGAAGGTGTCTGTGTATGAGCCCAGATGTTTGGCTGAGCGCAGCTCTCACTGACAAGATATCCTTGATTTAGACGTGAATACTTACCTGTGTATATGTAATGAATGAGCAGCAACAATGTCAAAAGCGGATGCTTGTCAAAACGCAGAGTCGGTAATGTAGCGGATCCGTTTTCATCATCATCGTCTCCAGTCTGACCCGGATGGTAGTTGATGCCGTCAACACTGATCAGCTGATTCAGGATTTGGTCTAAAATTAGGGATCTTGAGCACAATATAAACCGATGAACCAAGATTTTTTCTCCTGAGTTAGCTACCAGGAAAATATCGCCACTTTCCAAGGTAGGGTCGGGTTGATGATCATTCCAGTTCAGGGACAAGCCAAACAGTGCAGATCCAACTCGACAATCCCATTCCATATTTTCCCTTTTCTCCTCCTCCTCCTCCTCTTCTTCTTCTTCAATCGCATCCTCATTCGCATCTAAATGGACTTGCGAGTGAGGCGAAGAAGTCCCTGAGCATGTGGGATCAGAAAACTTTCGTGATGGGAGTGAGCCTGAAGGGACCATGTGAACTTCCGGCACTGAGCTTGCACATTTCTTTAGATGAGGGACCATACTGGCGAGCATTGACGGGAGGGTGATTTTTTCGTCCGGTGATCTTTGTTGGATCTCCTTCAATTCGACATCCATCCGGATCGCCGCATAAGCGCCCGTTGGATTAGCAGCCACATGAGAAACTCGTTGGAGGTATTGAACCCGTTGAAACTTGTAGCTCTTCTTGACACTGCTGGTAGTTGGGTGGGTGGATCGATTATCCAAGGCCTTATGAGCTCCGCTGACTCCTGATCGTCTATAGCTAGTATAGACATGACCAGACATGGTGGTAATAATCACATCCCCATCCAGACCCACGGCCACATGTTGAGCGGCGTTGGTCCATTTAGATGAGCACCATATCCGTCGTGGTCTGAATGTAGGGCCTGAAGGGACCATGGAGGCGTTAGATCGGTGCGGACTAGAGGACATTGTAGCATAATTGATTGGATTCTCCAGTGGATTAGGGTTTTCGAGGTCAACGATATAGACATCACCCATACTAGAAACCGCAGCCAAGGTTTGATCCGAGCTGTCGAGTTGCAGGATGCGTGTGGGAGTTGTATGTCCTTGATTGCTGGGCATACCAGAAACTTGTATTTCAGGTGGAAAACGATCAAATGGAAAGACAACTCTGATTGTTACTTCTGACTTCAAAAGATACACCTCACTGGAGTTTTCGCAGAGATATGCTGTTTCATAGCTGGTACAGCTTAGTTGGATGATCGATGTATGAGCAATCGCCACCTTCCTCGGGGTAATTTGGATTGAGGCAAGTGAATTATGAGGATGAGGGTTATGGTAGCCCAGCTGGCCTCGATTAGCTCCCCATGTGAAGAGTGAGTCTGAGCTGAAGACAGCAGTATGCCATCGGGAGGCAGCGGCACCAATAATGTCGACTTTCTTGAGTAAACCAAGTACTCTTTTAGGTTCGACTTGAATCATATTTTCGATCGAAGCTCCTGCAGAGTCGGGACCGTACCCCAGTTGACCAAACCGATTCATTCCGAAAGTAAAAACCTGCCCGGCATTTGTGATTACAACCGTGTGATCTTGACCCAAAGCAACAAATTTGACTTGACGAGGCAAACCACCTCCTTTGACGGGGGCAAAAGTAAATTGAGTTTCTGCCGAGATGCCGCCAGTGGGTTTATCTTGGCCATTACTGCTTGAGCTCGCCGGCAATCCCAATCTTCCACCAGAGCCAAATCCACAGACCCGCAACTCGCCTTCTGAGGTGATGAGGGCGGTATGGAGTCGTCCAATTGCGACGAAGCTGACAGGATTGGAGATAAATGGGTTGACGGAAGCGATTGGATGAGCGGTTTCAGTCTGAGAGCAGTTGGAGCGTTTGAGATGAATGCGTTCGGGATGATGTCTATTGCTATCGTCATGAATGCCAAGGACAAAGTTTCGATTGGAGCCCCAAGTGAATAGGTCCGTATGGCGACGATTTGGGAGTAACTGTCTTGTACTAATCGAATTGAATATTGGACCATCGATGGTGGAGTGGTACAAGTCAAAGGCTGACAAGCCTGGCGTGCAAAAATAAATAAATAAATAAAGACATTATTAGCATCTGATGGACAACTCTAGGAGAAAAGTGTAGGAAGCCTGACCTTCATGATCTTTGATATTCGTGTCACATTCTAGTTGATCTATCAGGATTCTTCCAAATCTCAAGTTTCCATGGTAGAGCGCCCGATGGAGTGGAGTCCAGCCGCTTTCGAGGTCGGGGATGTTGAGCTGAAGGAGGTGGTTTTGAGCGAGAAGTTCCAACCAATGGATTGAATCTGATTCTGAATGTGCAGAGGCAAGTTTGTGAAGAATTGACCTGCCAAGTAGATCTCTTCTGTTGATGGTGGTACTAATCAGTGAGGATTTCTTGGTACACTCGATCGTATTCAAAAACTTTCGCAAGCAGTTGATGTCGCCAGACTGATAGACATCGTGGATGTTGATATCGAAGATGGGCAGCTGATTGTTGGGATGGTTTGGTTTCATATAAGGAGTTTCTTGAAGATGGTTGGCGATGACTTTTATGGTCAAGAGGGACAGTCAACAGGAGAAGGAAAGCGTGGGATATCTTCTCCTCCAGTTGCGCATACACACATGGCAAAAACCGGTGACGGAGATGGCAGAAACTCTAGTCCCCCAGAGGCAGAAACTCGAATAAAACGCCCCACCCAACATTGAACAAGGCTTGAGAAGACAACTCAAAAAAACAAAACAAAACAAAGAAAACAGCGTCGACAGAAATGGCATCGATAGATCGTAAGTCGATTGAAAAACTAACTATTATTCGTGAATAAGTCATACTGACACTCGAAAAGAAAAACAGTACTATGCATCGTGAATGAGGAACGCAAAAAGTATGGTCTCATGGACTATGACTACCATCGATACCGGTTAGTATAAATGACTATGGTGATTCGGAATTTGGATCAGATACTGATCTCTCTCCTCAGGACACATTGTACTAAAAAATTGAGAAATCTGAGAAAATCGACCGGATTACAGCAGGTTTATAATCACAAGACTAAGCAGCTTGTTGGTAAAGGCTCAACAGACAGTCTGGCCGAAGGTATAAGCGATACCAACCTCAAGTCAGTCAAATCAATTCCGCAAACATAAAACAATCAGAATTGACTCTCTGGAACTTGAGATTATTCAGATATTTCTTGGTCCACCTGTTCCAAGTCGAGCACGCTTGGGCATCGTCAAGAGAGTTAAAGGAACAGGTCCAATCCATCTTAAAAAATGCTGCCAACCGATCCACCCAGCAGGTCCAACAAAAATCTGAGCAGCCCAACTCTAGGCCTAGAACTGGGGCAACCAGGGTTCGGCATCATTCCAATAATCGGTTGAGCAAAGCAATCCAACTTTCCGATCGATTCCTCGCCTTGTGCCATTCATCCGAATCGTTGTCCATCAGGACTCTAGCACAAGTGCACGTACACAGACTCTACATGAGAGGACTGTTGGATTTTGAGCTTGCTCGATGGGAATCCGCTCTCGATCATTTTGCAATCTCATCTGTGATTCTCCAAGCGTTAGGGAACTCAACCGACCAAACCGATCACAAAAAAAGGGCAATCTTCGAGGAATCCATCGATGAATTGGCCCCCATGATCAGATACTGTGCCTACAAAACTGGATCCAATGCCCCCGAGATTGAAAAATTTTGTCAGGAAAGACTCGACCAGAATCAGATGGGAGATAAATTGGTTGAAAAGGATTGGCCAGAAATCAAAAGCTTGGTCGAATCCTCTAAGCAAATTGTACCACAGACTATCGAATTAAAGTGGATCAATAAAGTAATTCCAATTCGAAATCCCGAGCTAGTCGACTTGATCACCAGTCTCCAAAAGGCCGATCAAGTCTTATTGTCGATTCTGAAAGGTGGTACTCATGAGCCATCAGTTTCTACTGACGAATCACGGCCGGGAAATTCAAACAAGAAGCGAAGAAGACAGGAGTTTCTCCAAGCCAAGAATCCGAAAATGAGCGAAAAGAATTTGATCGGTGCCACAGCTGCATTCGATCAAGCCTTATCGACATATGTGAATGTCGAGACTCATCTGCAGGCTCTCATCGAGTCTAACAATCGAGCGTTGGAATTAAATTCCACCATCCAACGATTTGATCAACAATCCACGATCCTTGCGACGATTCATAGTGTTGTAGGATTTCGGCTACTCTCAACCAGAGTCAATCGTGATGTAGGGTTGGTCCACAAACTCGAGAAAAAATTGCTCAAACAGGAGTCGAGAGTCAATGATCGAATTGGAAGAAATCCCAAGAATTATCGACAGATCAACCGATTGGTTTTGGCCTCTTCTCGTCACCGACAACCGGCTTCGAAAGTCCAATCCCACCCCAACCAACCATCATCCAATCAGACTCATGAAACCGATCATATCAAGGCCTTGCTCATCAAGCGTCGTCAGGCAAGAATGTTCCCTTCTCTACTCAAACTCTTCGACGACATCCTCTTCAATCTTGAGCGGATTAAACAGCTGAAAATGATTGAAGACGAGCACGAACATTATGTCAAAATCGAGTGTAAAGTTTCTTTCTTTAAAGCTTACAGGTATGCGGGTCATGAGCTGTTCAGTTTTTTTTTTTTTAGATAGACGTAGAGAGACTAATGTAGTGGTTATTATTCAGGAGCTTGATTCAATCCAAATCGTACTTGTTGGTTGAAAAGTTTTTAGAAAGTTACGTTTTACAACAAAAGTCAAATTTCTACCTTCGTCAAACTAAGATGAACATAGAAGAGGTGGAAGAACAAGAGGACGATGGTATTGACGAACCGGCGAAAGAGATGCATGATTTAAACGCGCAGTTCTTGAAGTTTGATCGAGGAGATTTGAGTGCGGTTAGTGAAGAGGTGCAGGAGCGATTAAGGAAGCAAATCATTGACGAATGGTGGCGGAGTGACGGATCGAAGGCGGGTGAGAAGGGCGTTGAGGGGCAGACGATAGACAGTCTTGCCCACACGAAGTTGGCGCAACTTTCGCTAGGTGATGAAGATACGAATGGACGTGCGGCCGGGAAGACGACGCCACAAGTATTTGATCTGGCGTTCAACTACGTGACCCAGTTTGATTGGAATCGACTCGACCCGTCCGCCTCTCACATCCCCTCCCCCCGTTCTTCCAAGATCCAGCAGACTTTTAAAGCCGTTGCTCCTCCTACCTCCTCCTCCGCCACCACCTCTACTTCTCATATCATCCCCGCTAGCCACACTCAACCCCAGGCCCAGGACCCTCCCCCCTCTAAAAAATCCGGTGGGCTATGGGGCTTCTTTAGTCGCAGTTGATCCCTCACACACCCTATGCTTCCTTTACAAGACTGCAACAGTGGCTCGCTAAAAAAAAGAAATGTCACTGTAACCTCGTTATCTCTTGTTTTTTGGTATGTTAAAAAGTCTCAATGAATAGAGTTGCGCATTTTCAATGTTAAGAACAAATTAGAAAGTCACATTTTATGTTTAGAGTTTGTGTCAACCTCCTGCTAGATATAATGAAGAGAGAGAGCGGCACGACGAAGACAATCTGTGATAAGTAAGGGACAGGTGAGTGGCATAGGTCTATATTAAATGACTCCCGCTCAAGAGGAATAGACTCAGAGTTAGACAGATCTTTAAACAGGTACCGTATCAACCTGAAGCATCTTAGGAGTGTCATGGTAGAATGTTGCCGCTTGAGTATTTATGAGCTGACTGAGTAATTGGTCGTCCAGTGCAGTGAGCGACTTGGGCAGCTTGGCAGGGTATTTCTTGGCGGCAACAAGTTGATTCATAGTGGATGAAGAGGGCATGGAGGAATGAAGATTGATTGTTGGCCTTGACTGACACCGGATCTCCTCCACGACTAACATATGGGGTTGGCTAGCTCCCGGTCAGATACCCTCATGGGGTTGGCCTTACGTTCACATGCTAACAGAGAGGAAGCCACATGGAAAATACGGGAAATCATGACATTTTTTTTTATTTCGACAAAATAATCAAACAGAATGAAATAAAGAAAAGGTTGGTGAAGTGATATGTAAGGGGAATCTGCCGAGTGCATTGGAAAGGGGAGGTTGTTGCGCACATTATGGTTTGCGAAAAGTAGTCCGATGAGAAAGAAAGAAGATATACATCGAATATTGTGAAAAAGAGGAAAAATTCTTTGGGCATCAGTCCCTCTTTCGGAGGCGCCTTCGGGGGCCCTCCACAGAGAGGGACTGCATTAAGTCTCAAGTTACATGGACCCCATCTACAGGATTGTGTTAAGAGCAACAGATTGGGGTGCTGATTTGTGAGCCGGAGAGGATTTGGCGACAGGCCGAAGCTCAGCGCGCAGGTTTCACGGAGGGCCCGATGGAGAATGTCCCGGTCGCAAGCAAGCAGACTGATTGGGTGCAAGAGACTTGTCAACCGATGCTGCTCTACCGGTTCGTCCTCACGATTGAGCATCTGGATTTCCTGCTGTGCTATGCTGTCAGGTCTGTTGCAGGTATCTATACCAGTTGGTCATCAAAGTCAGCTAATTACCTTTTCTGTGGGTCA
>SMGU01004518.1:0-13852 GCA_004348175.1 Puccinia novopanici
TCTAATAGCTGGATCTAATCAGAAAGAAAAGAGGAGAATCAGGTTTAAGCAGAAGGAAAACTCACTAGAGAGTTGTAAGGTTGAGAGGTATAAGGTTGAAGGTTGAGAAGGTTATGGTTAGTGTTCTAAAAGCCCCAGTCGTCACTAAAGACAATCTTGGCGGGCGTGTTAAGAAAACTCTGCGGAACCTAAATCATCCGGCTGCAACCTTATGCCGCGCGGAGTTCCTCACTTGTCACAGGTCTGTTCCAGACCTGTAACTGAATTTCATTCTGCTCTACGTCTCTATCTCTTCTTCTATTATTTGTCAACTCCTCCTGTGCTGTCATCAAGACTAACAGGAGGTTGACAGTGCGGCCAAGCCTGGCTTGAGCCGGGCCCACCCAAGCTTTAGAGTGTGCCACTTGTAGCTTGGCACTGTGACCAGAACGCTTGGCACAGTGCCAAGCGCACTTTAGAGGTGGCCAAGCTTGCTTTGGGGTTGGCCCAACGCGCTTGGCCTTTTTTTGGCCTGACTTTGGCCAGTGCCCAGACGGGCTTGATACACCATATTAACTATTGATGAAAATCAATATACACAAAGGAAAAATCAGTTGACACAAATATGCCTAAAACACATTAAAATGAAACAGGAAATATTTGTTGAACAGCTGCCTGATGGATAAATGCAAAACAAAGAGTATGTGATAAGAAAGTTGAACAAAAATCAATGTTTTTCTACCCGCCCAGAAGCTACTTCTAGCTCTTCCTGTTTGATGTAAGATGCTAGTTGATTGCGTCGATGTCAATTTGTCTGGTGATGGTAGAGGTACGAGAAAGACTGTTAAATCGGGTAAAGTTGATTTGTAGTTAGCGATGGTTGATAGTTTTCGATGTGTGGAATGAAAAAGGAAAAATTGATGACATGAGAAAAAGAATTAAAATCTGACAGGAAAAGAAAAGAAATTCCCGAACATCCACGTGCACCCCCGCCATGTGATCAAACCCCCGATGACATCACGATTACATCATTTGACCATGCGCGTATTTTGCGTGGCCTCAAGCTGGGTTTCCAAACTGCGACTATTCTGCGCGTGGGTTTCCCTGCATGCTGCTTCCTCCAGTCCTCCAGTCAGCAGCGGGACGATGGAATCAATGTAAAACTTGTTTGAGTTCTTCCGCTCCACCCAGTCGAGTTCTTCCTTCAGAGAACCTCAAAGGCCTCGCGCAGCGGAATGACGCTCGAAACTTGAATTGAGCTTCGCCAATTGATCAATGGTCTGCGTCAGCGTCGCGTCTTTCGGGAAGTGTATGTAAGTACCCCGTATCACCTGATGAAAAAGCAAAACAGAATCATGATATGCCTGACTTGCATTGAAGCGGACAAGACATGTTTTAAATCTGAGTACATAATTCGGGTTAAGAATGTTCTCTTTCTCTCCATTTATTGCATGGAAGTGATCAGGTGATGTTGGCGGACGGAAGCGCCGAGAACTGCCCCAGATGGATCCAGACATGTTCCATCGGCTGATGCCTCCTAATTCAATGGAGCAGTTCGCACCTTCCTGAAGTGCCATAACAGGAGAGCATGGAGGTGTAGCCGAGCTACAAGGCAAGGGCCGTAGGGCTCCCTCTGCACCGCCGAAGTGTAAGGAACAGGTGATCCTTTGCGAGCGTGATCACGGAGCCTCCCGCATGATGCAGGTGGCTTCTGCACTCCCGGGATTGACCGGGTTGTTTCCGTGACGATATTGTTCATGACTTTCTATTCATTCTCTAGCCGAGAAGGCTTGGTTGTAAGTTATTTGCTCTGAGCTCTACTTGTTACTTCATTTCTAGGACCCAAACTTATATGTCCCTCAGCTGTAGGAGCTCGCACTTCAGTCTCTCAGTTTTCTTCCTTTGGAGAACTCTATCTGATTCTCTTCATCGTCGTGGTCCACATCGCGTACTCTCCCCTAGATCCCTAGTCTGTAGGGAACCGACCCCAGCTACAGCGGCCAGTCGATTCTCCCCGGATCCAAGTTTCGCAGCGCGAAGCAAATGAATCTCTTTTCCAAAATGCGATGGAATTTTGCACGATCCCTTCTACACATTCAGTTACTGGCATGGTGCTGGTGCATTTATACCATGAGAATGGTTCGCGCTCACCCGCCCCTCCAGGGCGTAGTGGAAGGTCATGAACTCACTCCTGGTGTTCATTCACGTGCAGAAGATCTCCATGCATCGTTTCTTCAATATGACGGGTTGAACCAAGAACAATTTATCAACCACAAACGACCGCAGGGAAGCCCACCGGCGGACCATTACGAACCTGGATTCTCCGACTCTAATCCCCAGTGGCTGGGTTGGAACGTTTACCATGACTATCCAGGTAAGAGAAACGGTTTGGCTGGTTGTTGTCAAAATTCCAAGCTTCACGCATTTGATGAACTCACTTCCGTCGTGTCATCGTGAAGATGCGAATCCTGAAAACGGTGTGATGTCAAAGGCAGCCAAACGGCAAAAAACGGTTCATCAGAATGGCCAATTGGCGACTCCCGCTCCGCAATCAAACTATGGTTTGGATACTTCTTTTCCCATTGGCGCCACTCATGAAGACACATTCTGGCCAGTAGGAATCGAAGGTCAGTAAAAGTGACAAAACAGAGAAGGACATTCTGATTAACGTAGTCAATTTGATGTCTGGGTGATTTGAGCTAGGAGCACAAAACCATCAAGCTGGCGATCATTCGAATCAATTCCTCAGCTCTCCTTCTACGTCTGCATCACCCGTTTCACTCAATCCGACTCACGTAACTCCAGAGATGTTTCAATCTATGCCAACCGATGAGGTAGAAAGGCCCCAAGGGGATTCCAATGGGTATCAGCTGTATATAGAGTTGCTGTCCTCTGAATTGGAACACTTCGATGATCTGACGTGGCTTTCATTACTCGAGCATGTCGAACCAACCTCCTCATCTCCACTTGACGAACAATTGGTCCCTGGCGTCCTCATCCCAGCAGAGCCTAGATCTCAATCGATGACATCTCATAAGGTCACAAGGCCCCATGACGATCTATTTTTTTCCGGGCGAGAGAAGCAGTTGCTCTCCGAACTTCAAAATTTCGAAGATTTGTCGTGGCTTTCCACATTCGAGCATGACGATCAACCCCACCCATCTCCGCCTGAACCACTATTCCTCCCCCCAGCCCAGTACTCCCTCAAAAAACATTCAGAAGTTCAACATCATGCTCACAGCAGCAAAGATTATGCTCGACGTGGAGCTCCCAATCAGATTGAGAGTCGCCCAACATATGATAATCATAAAGACAGGCAAGGTAAGTGGAAAATTCAAAAGTCTGTGAATTTATCATTAGCATTGCTGCTTACTCCTTTGAACTCCTCGGCCATCTCGTTTTTATTTATACTTTTTTTTTTTTTTTTTTTAAAAAAAAAAAAAATGCGGCTGAATTTCAGATTCTTCCTCCTCAGGACTAGTAACTGAGGGAAGTTCACCGGAACATCCTATCGGCGAATTATCTGAAAAATTGGACGAGAGTTCGGCACCTGTGCACGCCAGCCCGCCGTGGGATCCGAAGCTTGCTAAACTCAGCATCCCAGGTACCAGCGTAGATGAAAACATTCAAAGAGAATTTAGGCAAGAATTCGAATCGCGTACTGGCAAATTACTCACATTCCAAAGCCTCAGACTGGAGGATCAAAAATTTGCTCATCTGAGGGACCATCTACCAGTTAGACTCTACGCATTTCACAAGAACCCCTCGTTGTACCAGATCAAGGTTGAACTTGCTCCTGAATTTGTCAAACATAGGATCAAACCGAAATCCCTCACCCCGCATCACAAACGGAAAACTATGAAGCAAGTCACTATCTTAATTGAGTGGCTTCTTTACATCAACGCTGCCGTCTTGAGAAATTTACACGCAACAGAGACGATGAGTACTAATCGCAAATTGATTGATTGGATCTTCAACAAGATTTTTGAAACTCAAGATAGCTTACCTGTTATTGGGAGGTTTAGCAGTGAAGAGATCCAAGCTTTCACCAAGGGAAAGGAATTCGGGCCAATACAAAGAATGTTAATTACCCTTTTATCATCATCGCTCCGGTCAAGCAGGGAGCCCCAAACTGCAGTGATGATAATGAGTAATTACTATGAAAACGAATGTCCTGAAGTCTCGCGTGCCCTGAAAAGTGGCCAACTACCTGATTTAAGATCCCTCGCTCTCCAATCCAAAAAGTTCAACGTGAGAATTGGCAGCGGATTCGATGAAGGCAGTTGGATTCAAGAGCTAGGAAACTTCCCAGTCCGCAGCCTGCAGCAGTTACCAGAATCACTCAAACCACAATGTTACACTACAAATGTACTTAATGGCTGTATCGGCGTGAACTTGGGACCGAGCAAACAAAAACTTTCGGGTCATGTCATGCAACAATTGTCCGCGAGGAACCCCCCGCTGTGTCAGTCTCGCAGCTTCAACTTCAATGATCCAAAATTCCCCGTCGTGATCACGTTAAGAAACAAGGAAGACGATCAAGGAAGAAATCACGGATGGGTTTGGCTTCGCTGTACTAATAATCACATGCCGATCTCAAAATTAGTGGTAGTGAATAAGCTGAATAGATTCATGAGCCATTTGAATGTATGTCATTCCGCATTGATACGACACATGAAGAACACAAACTTTCGAATTGGGTTTGAACTCCAGCCGTTGCTCATCAATTGGTTTCATCAAGTTATTTTTGACGTGAATCAGAACAAACTCCCGCTCCTTGGAGATTTTGTTCTTGAGGATGGAGCATCAATAGATTCTTTCTCACCGGCAGATTTCAATGAAATTCAGAGCCTCTTAATCCGCCTGATCACCAGTCAAAACTCTCACAGGAGGAATTTTCAAGGGGCTCTCTCTGTTTTTGGTTATTGGTTGAAGAACCAGGCTGGTAAGCTCTACGGCCAGCTCTTCAAGAATGATGAAGAATACTGGGATATCTTGACCAAAATAATTGATCCTGCTAGTTATCCAGAAAATGAAACTCTTCAATTTGAATAAGAAACTCCTGAAAAAAAAAATCACATACAAGATTTACTTCTCTGGCATCCATCAATGGCAGCATAATTTTTCTGTTTTTTTGTCTTTCTTCTTGATAAAATGGGTTCTTTTGGGGCCATTTATTTGTGCAATGTTTCCCTTGATTTTGAATGAGTGGGGAATAATATTATGCAGGAACTGGAACACCACATTGACCACAAAAATGGACAAAATCTAAATTTTGGGATTGAAGGATATACAGTGGTGCGCGGCATTCTAGTGTACATGGATTTGGGGGGTGTCCGAAAGGTTCAAAGAAAAAAATTGAAAAAAATCAGTTTTTGCCAGGTTTTTGGGGGGCAGGTGGCCTCTGAGGCCATAGTTATGGGCATTTGGAGCACTGTATGTGCATAAGTATGACTTTATGGCAGCCACAGAACCCATAACTATGCACTTAAGCCTGAATTTAGGCCTGCGGTCCGAATAATCGAGTCCAAGAAAAAAAAAAACTGTTGCTCAAAATTCTTTGGCACTTTAGTTTTGGAATCTACACAGTGCAGGGAGTCCAAAAATGTACTCTTTGAGTACTTTGGACCCCCATCCCGGGTAGGGTTTTCCCCCGCGCACCCCAAGACTGTTTTGCGGGTGGCTCTGAACACTACAATGCCGCGCGCCACTGTAGTCTTCAAAAAAACCCTCCTTGATCAGGAGTGCAGGAAGACCATTGCACATAAATCTTCTTGCTGTCTCCTGATCACGCTATATTCGACTGAGAATCTGAACGGCCCCATCAGGTTGATGCCCCACCACTGGGGTTGGCAAAAAAAAAAATTGTAGAGTCGAGGAAGGTCAGGGGTCCCACCAGCGAAGAGTTTTTTTGTCCCCACAGGAATTTGGCGGGGTTGGGAGACTCACTGAAGTAACCAGCCACAGGCCAAACGAAACAACCGCTCTTCTTTTCTAGAGAGAACCTTAACACTTACTACTTTATTTTTCTTGCCTTCAGTCAAACAACTCTACCTTCAAGCACACCTGGAGCCCAAAGAACAATCGAACAAGTCAACATGAGTGGACTTCAGGGAATAATCGACCTGCTCAAATCGGCTCAAGTCGAGCTGCTCCAATCTACCCAAATCGAGCTCTTCAGTCAGTCTCACATACACTTTCTTCATGATCTTCCATCAGAGTGGGAAAAGCTAGTCACTAGAAAAACTGACCAACTGTCTCTGTGGTTCGTTTGGACTGGTCAACTAAAAAAAAAAAAAAGGCTATCAAATAAGCATTGGCTCGATTCTATTGGGTTCATTAAGCATGCTCGGGCTCTGGACTATCATGACCTATCAACTACCGCTTGCATTCCTTCTTTTCAGTTTTTCACCATTATCAAGGTCTTACAAGATTACGCTAGATTCCCTCAAGCCTAACTTGAAGAAAAGAAGAGACCTCAAAGAAGTTGCGGAGAACAACAACAAGGACCGAAAGACACCGCCCACCAAAAACTTATCATCATGGGCGATCGTCACCGGGCCAACCAATGGGATCGGGAAAGAATTTGCAACCGAATTAGCTAAGGCGGGATTCAACATGTTCCTGATTGGTAGAAACTTGAACAAGTTAACCACCCTACAAGAAGAGCTCTTAGAGAATGTCAACCCATCGATCGAGGTAGAAATCGCGACGATCGACTTATCCGATCATCGGGACAAAGAGAAGACCTCAGGACCAGTGCCGGTAGAAGAACAGACCCAGGGGAAAGATTGGAGCAAGATACTCGATAAACTCAAGCAGATTTCCACACGCTCCAACATCTCCATCCTGATCAACAATGCTGGTCTGTCTCATTCCGAACCGACTGAATTCCACAAGAACGATCTGGATCAAGATATCAATTCCATCATCAACGTCAATGTCCTCTCGGTCTTATACCTCACCAAACTAGTCGTCCCCTTCATGTTACCCTACAAGCGAGGCTTGATCTTGAACGTCGGTAGTTTCAGTGCCCTCATCCCTACTCCCATGCTCTCCACCTACGCCGGCTCCAAGGGTTTCTTATACACATGGTCTCAAGCCCTCGGAACTGAATTAGAACCCAAAGGAATCAATGTCAAGCTTTTGAACACTTATTTTGTCGTAAGTTTCTTCTTCTTGCTTTTCAGATTAGCAGGCATTGATTCTTAAAAAACAATGAGACAACAGGCATCAGAGATGTCCAAGATCAAGAAAGCCACCCTACTGATCCCGACACCCAAGACGTATGTCAAGCAAGTGCTCAACAACCTCATCTCAACCAACTGGAAGCCGTACGTCACCACGGGATACTTCTTCCACAGTCTCCTTGAATACGTCTTGGACCATTGCGCCCCGCTCGCCTTCTGGTTAAAAGTTAACTTGAAGATGCAACAATCTATTGCCAAACGCATTCAGAAGAAAAATGAACGCTTACAAAAACAACACTTATCTTGAAAAAGTTGATATCTCTTGTCATACCACCCTTGTTTCCTCAAACCAACAAATCCTCACCTCTTGTTACTAGACTAGATCTCTGCATGCCCTAGAATCTTATTTTATTTATCATCTAGTCTGTTGTCTATATTTTCCTGTCATTCCAATTCCTGCAACCGTTGACACCAAGCAGATACCAAGAAGTATTTATATATATATACTACTCGAGAAAATACGAGTTTTCCCTTGCGTATAGAAAGAAGAAAAAGAAACCTATACACTGCTTAATAGCCTAAGTGCACAAGACACACTCGGGATAGTAATGAGTCTCAAATGTTTGATATTCAAGAAGTGTGTATTCCGTGAGTCTACGAAGCAGCTGTGCCTATGAACCCAAATATTCTACGACAATTAGGATTCTGATGTCGTTGGGCGGGTAACCTCTCAATATCATGGATCACGTGCTTCTAATCTGACAGCTATTTTTCATGATTGGTTTGTTTTTTCAAGTCGTGGAGTAAGAGGGTGATTATGCATAGATGAATGAGAACCGGGAGAGGACGTGAGGGATGGCTGCCAGTTGGGGACCATATCTGTTTACATAAATGGAAAAACGGTAGAATAAGCAAGAGCAACAAAGAAACGCGAGGTGAACCAACAACGAAAAGGATAAATCACCGTTGCGGATTATCGTACAGTTCGAAGAGAGGAATGGCGAGAAGTTTCATGTTTTTGGGGACGGATAAAACCTCTTGAGAGACGGGACGCCCGCCAGAATACAAGGGAAGAGGAGTCAACGACGGGTGAAGCATGGCGCCCAAGCAGGTCAAAAAGGCTTACTTTTTTCTGGAAGTTGAACCAGATAGAGCATCTTACATTCTTTGGGTTTGGTGATGTGGGCGGGGACATAGGGATACTGTTGCAGACACGAGGTGGACAATTAAAAAAAAAGTCTTATTGTCTTGAGTGAATGAAAAAGGAAGCCGAACAACGAACCATGAAGCTTTCGTCTGAGGGACCAGATTCCAAAGGATGAGAATCAGGGTTAGTTTCTAGTGTAGGATAGATGAGAGAGATTGAGAGGCAGGGGGAAAAAGAGCTCAAAACAGTTGGGTCTCCACCATTGGGAAAGACAGTCCCCGATTTCCCAGTCCTTCTGGCCCTGTGCACTGGTCGTACCAGCGCCAAACTGTCCGGCAGGGGGGGCCAGCCGATCGTCTAACCTTTCCTTCAAGCCTTCGATGTCGTCTTCTCCTGGTCTAAGATAATCGCCAGGTCTTTGAAATCCATACAATAAAAATAGGGGGAGTTTAGTTCAGCAAAGATGAAGAGAGAGAGAGAGAGAGTGTGTGTGTGTGTGATAAGAGGTATGTGGAGGGAGAAGCGTACAGTTTGAAGAACGCGTTTGCGATCTGAAGCATGAGGACGTGAGGATGGCCGTGTTCGTGGACGACGAGGATGCCTTCGACGGTCCTGCGCATGCCGAAGTCCTCGTAGTTATTCTGGAGCCGTTGGAGACGGGAGGTGACGGAGGGGTCTTCCTCGGGCTGGGCCTCCTTGGTGGAGAAGGTGTAGTTCGAAAGCGGGTATCTGTCCGTGTGCCCCACACACTCTGTCAGCTCCGTCTCCCTCACCACCACACACGCCTGCTTTCCTCATCTCCACTCACAGTGTCACCGTCGATGTCATCTCGTTCCCAGGCGTCACGGCGTGCTCCTTTTTCGTCCTTTTTCCGATGGTGATCGCGCGTAATCTTCAGGTGGTCAAAGTGGTGTGCGGGTTTTGATGGTGATGGTTTTTATTTCGCGTTGCTCAGCCGAACAAGTGTGTACCGAGATGTCACAGCTCTGGCACCCCTTGCTGTCATGGCACCTTCACACCTTCAACAAGCTGCAATCAGACGACCTCGACGTCTGCAGCAACGCGGAAGTGCCATCAACACATCTGATTTTGGTGGATCTGCACTTGTTTAATGTTGAAATCCAATGGCCAAAGCCTTGCATGAATTCCTGTTGGTCATTGCAATAACTTAATGATTGGCTTCAGCAAAGCTTGAAAAACTGATAAAAAGATGAGGGCAGGTTTTCCAGAAGCATGAATTTTCATCAAAAATTTGAGCTTTGAGAATATGATAGGATTTTAAAACAATAATTGTAAGTTTAAAAAAAAAAAAAAAAAAAAAAAAAAAAAAAAAAAGAGGGATGTACACTTTTTTTTTTGAAAAAAAATGTTGTTGGTTTTATTTTTTTTTTTCTTGAAAAAAAAAAATTCTCTCTGAAAAAATCATTTTTGATTGTGTGGTATAGTGTTTTGTTTTTATTGTAAGGCTTTCAGAATTTTTTGTGTCTTATTAATATAGCAGGAGTAAAAATTCAATTTTTCTGAGGGAATATGGTCCACTGGGCTTAATTAGATCCTGGTCTATCCTGGATATAATTGGAACATGTGGATCACATGTCACCTCAGACCAATGAAATTTCTTACCCTGCTATATTGTATATGAGTGAAAACCTTGATGATGAGACTCCAACTTGATTGTTCAATCTTAAACATCAACAAATTACACCCCCCAACCTTTTTTGATGCACTTCCTCATGAAATCAACCAATTTAGGCACTCAACGCATAGTATCTGCAAGAGTGCTAAGTTGGTTGATGACTGTGGAATGCATCACTAGTTATAAAATAATATATATAATATATTTTGTTTCTCCCTCTTAGCAAAATTTTGTAATTCTTTCTACCTGATGAATTTCAATTGGAGGAGTTCCTATCTCCCAGATTCCTTAATCTGGAGCTTCCAGTTCTAAATCCCCAATTTTTTTGGTGATGAAAATTAAAGATGGTCAGGTTCTCACCACCAAACAAATTGTGGAATTTAGATTTAGCCTGTCTAAATCAGGCATTCCAGACTGACAGGAAGTCCTCCATTTATCATTTAATGAAATGAAAAATAATAATTTTTGAGATTTTTGATAATGTTGTTTTCATTCCAGCTCTATTGCAATATTTCAAATTCTGATTTTAGCTTGTGGGGCATAGCATAATGTAGCATGGCTGTGATTGTGTTACCCTCTTTGTTAGTGGCAAAAAGGCTATGCTACAGATTCTTCAAAATTCTGTTAGCAGAAGAAAAGCTATGCTAACTGTTAGTGTAGCAGAAAAATTTCAACTAAGGCTACAGAAAAATTTCAAGTAAACTTTTCTTATATTCTAAATTTTTTCATGTAGCAGAATAAAACTACTACTAATGCTACACAAATTTGGAATAAGAAAAAAGCACTACATTAATGGTTATTGGCCATGTAGAGGAGTTAGCATAGCGGCCCACCATTGCTGGTAAGTTGAATCATCAACATCAATCCTCAAAACAGTCAATCAAGAGCTGAATCTTTCTTTCTAATTTCTTTCATTTTCATTTTTCAGATTAGTCCAAAACACCCCATTGAACCCTTCATAATCAAACTCCAATTCCCATTATCAATCTCAACTCTGTAATTGCAGGTATGCAATCCTCCATGTCCTCTCTTTATAAAATCAGATCACATGTCATATTTCTACTTTCTCTTCTGTGCTATTAGTGTGTGTGTTGTTGTGTCGAAGAGTGTCAGGCATATTCTGTAGTTAATCACATTTTGTGATCTAAATTAGATTAGAGTTGTGTTCTCATTTAAGAAATTATAATTTGATTATTTTCAATGGAAGTAAAGACTGATTAGTCTAAAACCCCAATTGTGTCCTTCATAATCAAACCCCAATTCCCATTATCAATCTCAACTGCATTGTTGAAGGTGTGTGTTCTGTTGTGTCCAAGAGTGTCAGGCATATTCTGTAGTTAATCAGATTTTGTGATCTAAATCAGGTGTGTGTGTTTTTGTGTCCAAGAGTGTCGGTTGTATTCTGTAGTTAATCAAATTGTAATCTAAATCAGTGCTGTGTCTAGATTATCTCAGAATTTGCAGAATGAAAGAATAATTAAGGACAATGGTGAATTTGCCAAGCTGAAAAAGGAAAGATAAGTGGCTGGATAAGGAAAGCAATGGTTAGAGAAAAACTAAAACTGTAAATTGTGTGTTTAGTTTAGAATGAAGCAGAAATATTTTAAATCAAGGTTTATTTGAAAGCCATCAAAGCAAAACATTTGGAACTCCTAGGGAGGCATCTCCATAGGTCTGCAGTTATAATTTATTCCATTATAATTTTGCTCAGGAGCAGGAAGATCATGGGGTGAGTTTGTGGGGTGTAATGCATTCAATTTTAAAAAAACTTTTGATTATGTAAATGAAAACAATGGATCAAAAATATCAAGCTTTCACCATGAAAAACTGGAAAGGTTTTCCTTCTTGGACCTGAAAAAAAAAGACTGGCCATGATTCAAGGGAGCTGCAGGCTGTCATGGCTGCTTGGTCTCACATCCTCATGGTACATCTGATGAAAATGTGGCCTAATTCCTGAAAGAATGAAAAAGTCAAGCTGGAAAATCAACAGCACAGGATGCTCAGGGACTTACAACAACAAATGAGAGTGACTCCAATGGAGCAAGTCTTCAATGTTATGGGCTCAGAATTAAGTGCAGATATTTCAGAGATAATTGAAGAAATAAAATTTTGAAAGCAGACCTGAGTTGAGGGCATAAGATTCAAAAGAAAAAAAAAGAAAAAAATTGAAAAAGAGAAGAAAAAGGACCACTTGGCATGGTGAGAATTTTAACATCTCCAATGGGCACAATAAATTTTCTAAGAAAAAAGTATCCAGTTGCTGCTCAAAAACCAGAGCCACTCACGCTAAGAAATGGCCTTTGACCACATGCCTCTCCTTCGGAGAAGCTGGGGGGGATTGAGTTAAGCTACGGCGTCAGGCGGGGGGAGTCGCCGGATCTGGGCCGAGGTGTACGGGGTTAACCCGACGGGGCCCCGTAGCATACTTCCCTTGACGCGGGGATCCAGCCCGGAAGCCGGAACGGGATGTCCATGCAAGTCTTCGGCCGACAACCACATCTTTTGGAGCCTAACCGGTGGTCGAAGTGTCTGGACATCCAATGTAAGTAATGCCACATGCTACTCAGCTGCCATTCTGTTCATCACACGTGCTGACGATCGATGTGTACTTTCCAGGGGCATTCGTAATCGGTTTTCCAAAGCAGATCAAGATCAACTCGGCTTGTTCCTGGCCACTCATCCGGAGACCGCTCGGGAAATGCGATCTACCAAGAATTTGCTCAAACTTTGAGTGAATACACACAATATTTCAATCTCCATATATAGCCTATCTGAGAATATTTGTCAAATATGGCTTGGGTTGACCTGTCAATTTCCATGGGATCATCTTTCACAGCATACGCATCACCGTGCAAGCATGGCGACACCACTAATATCCACAACTCTCTACTCATGGAGCGGTTATTCGGAGAATGAAAGAGAAATGCTCCAAGAAGAACAAGCTTCGCGAATGAGAACGACAAGGAGCGTAGCGAATCACCGACCGAGAGATAGAAGTGATTGACCAACAAGTCCTGGCACGCGTAAAGGAAAAGAAAAGGCCCCTTGCCGTCTAGAAATTGATAGTGATTCTGATTTGCGGAGTCTGATGCCTGCACAAACGTCGACTGGTGTCCTTCAAGACTTTGCCTTACATAGAATCCCTACGAGTGTCGAGATCGCTCTCGAACTTGCGATAGCATCACGGACCAAGCATTCCCAAATCAAAGGTAAAACTCACTCATCCGTCTGTCCAAGTCATTACAGTAAATCGAACCGCCTCTTTCTCTCTTCCTAATCAGTCAAGAAGCTTTGCCATTGACCATTGTCTCGCTAATTTTGTTCGATCTATGTACCCATCAATCAACACAAATCTACAACAGTTGTCGCGCGATGAGGAGCAGAAGTTATTTGATTTTATCTCCGCCTACCCTCAAGGTGACTTTCGACTGTCTTCGATACTTTACGAAAGTTACATTCGCAGGTTAGCTACCCTTACCATCCAACCTTTCTAGGCGCGCTTGACTTCATCTTCTCGAATCTGATACTATTCTCGTGTGTTCAAGCTAATTTTTTTTTTTTAATTTTTTTATGCTAAAACAATCAATCAGGTTCCTAAGTATTCGGCCGATGAATACGTACTTATTACCTGGCCAATCAAGATCGACTTGTTCGCAAACGATCTGCCTCGCGGAACCGAAGAAAATGGGCGCGTGAAATCAAGAAGGCATACTTCTTTGCTGGTTGATGAGACTCCTGCTGCAGTATCTCGAGTCAACTCATCCACTGGATCAGATGATCGAAGGACTTTGGTTTTAGATGATGGAGGAAATGAAGTGACTACACGGTCGAGCGAAGACACGGTTCAGAGTTTGACTACCTCTCGGTTTCCACTGGCTCGTCAGACGACTTGGAGTTGGA
>SMGU01004519.1:0-10399 GCA_004348175.1 Puccinia novopanici
ACATATTTCTTAATTAACTCAGGCAACACAGGCAACTTTAGGCATAGTTCCCTCCTTAGGAGGGTCCCTTGCAGGAACCCCAAAGTCAGGACTTTATTAAGTTAGAATTTCTGGGCACTATCTTTTTTGGAAATTACCTTCTCAATAATTGGTTTTTGCACATTTTTTTCTTCTTTGGATGCTTGTTGCTTGTCCCCTTTTTTTGTGATGCCTCTTTCTTTGGGAATTGTGATGCTGATATTGAAATTGTAGATTTTAAGGAATATACTGATATCTCCAGAATCAAAACAGGCACCATGAAAAAACTAGTTTCACTTGCTATCAAGCAACATACTGGGTTACAAGAGAACCCTTTGAACAAGTGACATTAGTTTTTTCATGGTGAGGTGGTTGCATCCCCAGAAGTAGATGAAAAGTTTTGGAGTTGTACAATCAGAACTTCAGAATTAACCAAGTTCCCCATTCCATGAAGCCATTCTTCTTCATAAGGAGTAAAAGTGACTGGCCCTGGTTCATCTTTGATATAAGACAAGTCTGTTGTTCTTTGTATTTGACCTTCTTTGAAGTGAAGTAGTTTTCAAAGGCATTGAGCTTGATTTTTTCACAAGTTTGGGCTGCATCATTCAATCTAGTTAACTTGGATGTTTCATGAGCATAGAGTGTATTACCAACACATGATATGTGTACAGATTAATCTTGGCATTCTGTGAGAAGGGCTACAGTGCGCAACACCTTTCCTCGACTACACCCCGCCTGCAAAAAAAAAAATTAGACGCGGGCTCAATGTTCTGACACCAATTGTAAGTGTAGACCACCAACTACATATTTTTAGACTCCTTGGGTGATGCAGATTCTTTAAATATCATCCACAAGTTTGTAATATGTGTCAATAAAAAGTTGACTTTTCTTCGACACCTGGTTTTGGAACATGTAATTAATAAGCCATATTATGCACTTATATAAGCATAATATGCTTATAGAGTATGCATAATGCTTAAATACATATATTCAGTGCATGATTCTTCACAACGATAATGAAAAAATGAAGAAGAAAAATAGGAATGTGAGCTATCCAGACATGACGTGCACATCCATCAAGGCACCTCTGGGTATGCGACAATGAGAGGAGTATTTTTTCATCGCTCTCTGGGCTTTGGGTCCTTTGAGGCCAAGATCATATGCCAAATGCTGTCAATCAATCTTGCGGAAGAACTTCCTGATTGTTGACACCGGACACGAGCGACGAGACCTTTCAAAAAGAGCCTGACACTGCTTCCAAGTCGTGCAAGTGTGGCTTTGTCGTTGATAATCTATTAAATAGGTTGTTATAATTGTTTTGTAAGAACGATCGAGTTACAAACTGGAAAAAGATGGAAAAAGCTTACCATGTTTGACATATGCCCAGAGAAGTTCTATCGGATTGAGCTCGCAATGGAATTTGGGAAGAAACAGACATGTGTGGCCAGCATCCTCAATGATGCTTTGAAGAAGGGGTCGTTCGGCCTGGAAATCAGATTGTAATGACAGAATTTTTGACCAGCAGCAGTCAGGTGAGTTTGAAGTCGATTCTGTTGTTACTTCTGCTTGAGGTTGAGGTTCTAAGAAGTACTTGTCCGCCTCGGCACTCTTGATTCTTTCATCTTGCAGCTTGCTCGAATTTTTACATGCCGAGCATTTAAGTCGAAGAATTGGTAATCGAGATCTAAGCCGAGTGGAGGAGTAGTGTTGCCAAAGTCCTCGCTCCGTTAGGACTTGTTGGACTCCTTTGGGTTGGCCAGCTAATTGGGGATTGGAGTAGTCAGGTGGATAAGACATTGTTTGATGTAGACCCCGCAGATGTTCTGGAATGAGTGGATTGTCCATTGGAATGACTGTATCACGGAGGCTTCCTTGCTTTCCTCCAGGGCCAAGATTCATATTCTGAACTCGGAGTGCATTAGGCCCAAATGACTCATGAGCAGATGAACAATCAAACACAAAGACACCCTGGCATCCTGGGTGTAGAGCTTCAAATATTGGGATCGCTTTCTTTGCAACCTGATTGCAAAGCTGCTGCATATCCCACCAAGGATCTCCTTGGGATCCAGGATAAATAACGGTCGCTGCATCGGTTGAAACAAGTTGATGAATTTCTTGAAGCTCGTCAGACAAGACCAAGCAACCGGTTGACTCAAGGATGAAATCGGATATGTGGATGAGACGACCCAAGCTTTTCGAGCGAATTTCATTACATCCTGGAAGTATCCAGGATGTCTTTGGACGTTCCTTTGCATGAACAGTTGATTCATCATGATAAATGAAGACTGTTTCATGGTTGTTTAAAAGAAGATCTGGTTCAACAAGAAGGGGAATGTCGCAATTGGGACCCTCATATTTTTTTGAGTACTTGCGAAGATCTGCAACGTCTCTCAAGAAATTTACCCTGGATTCAACAACATCAGCCCGCTCATGGCCATCATGATAAATGGACTTCTGGTGCTGATGAGGGCGGAAACCAATCTTATACATCCAACGTGTCGCAGTTGCTAAACAGATTGGATTGATTTTGTACTTCGGCAAAACAACAGAAATAAGGTGCTCATGAAATGACCGAGGGGTGACCTTTTGATCATTTAAAAGGACTTCATTAGTTTAATAAGGAAAATACAACGACTTAGAAATAATTATCTGCTTACATGTCCAGGCTTTTGCACTGTCGCCCATGTTGATATCTCATTGTATAGGCCAGCGTCATTCAATGGTGTGTCTTGCTTTGGATTTCTTGGGCCACACTTGGGTTGGAGCTCTTTGAAGGCCAGTACATAGTTTGCTTGTGCTCTCAAGCACTTCGCTCGGTAAATACTAGATATAAATCGCTTTTCGGTCCCAGACTGAAGTCGACGGTTTGAAGATGCGGCTGCCGTCAACAAAGCTGAGATGACAGGTTTTGGAAGACCAGACATCCTATTCTCGTACTTCAAGTTGTTGAACTCTTGAAGCTCATCTAACTCCATTGCTGGATAGACAAGTTTTGGATTCTTCTTGCATCTGTTTTGGTATTCGAGCTTCAGGTACGTGATAGTGGAATTCATGAGATCAAAGTCCTCCTTGAACCGCGCTTGCTCATCCTTCTTGACTGGCTTCAAAATGCTTTCTCTAATTTCTTTCCATTGGTCGGCAGGATTTTGACTTTGAGGAACACGAGTTTGATTTGGTGTTGTTGGATTTGAGCAAAGACCAATTACAGAAGGGATTTCTTGATCAACAGTTGCCGGTACCATGAGTGATCCCTCTGCCTTCTGCAGCCAGTTTGACATCAAGTTGTTGTTCTTTCCTACTGCTTGAAGAGCCTTTTTTTTGTAGTTGTGTTTTGTCGTCCGGGGAAGCTTTCTAGGAATCAGTTTAGCAGAGTCGGTGGTAATATTTTTAATCGGCATAAGGTACTTAGAGCCTCCCGATTTCAAGATCCTTCCTTCTGGGTTGCCGTTGTAGTTTGAAAACGAGATGGGCCACAAAATCTCGGCAGCAGCCTCAACCTCGTCATCACTTGATTGCTCTCCATCTTGGCACCAGTCCAGAATCTGTTGTGATTCATCGATTAAAGAAACTTCTTTATCATAGTCTTCAAATATTGCAGCTTTGTCTCGGTTTTCATCGTTTGTTTCCAACAAGATCACATCAGAACAATCATCACGCAACAATGGGTCGATGTTTTCTTCAATCACGTATGTTGGTCTCGGTGGTTTGTTCCTGAATGGCTGGGGTTCTTTTGCTTTGGCTTTTGACTTCAACTCATTCTTTCTTCTTGTCCTCTGGGCACGAGACGCCTTACTTACAACCATGGCCGAGCCGTTGGTAGACAAAAAGTGGTTTATTTTGAGTTGATAAACAGAAGCCTCACATAAATAACCGAACAAGCTTCCCCATTTCATTCAAAAAAATTTGAAATATGTCAACTAGTCTTATACATACATACATAGTACATTTCTTGAGACAATTTGGCCAGTTTTGCCAGATCTTGGGAAGCCTCAGCCAGTTTCAGGCCGTTGTAGGCCCTCAAAAAAAAAAAAAAACATCAAAATTTGGAACACCCCCTTTGAGGTGTAGTCGAGGAAAGGTGTTGCGCACTGTACAGTGGTGATTCTATCAATGGAGAGATTTTTTTGAAAAAAAAAAAAATCAAATATATACACCATGAGTTCCCAGATGTCGCTTGCTAGCGACTGACATTGAGGTAGCTCCATTTGAATCTCCTCCCTTTCTGGAGGCACCCCGTTCTTTGCAGTCGCTGCACACTGGAGTTTAACACAGAGCTTGAACTTAAACTTGGTCTGAGCTCCTGGACAAGCAACACAACATTTTTTGTGGTGAATACATCTTTACATTGCTAATTTTCAACATTTCAGGCAAAAATACTGCACTTGAATTACTCAAGCATTCAGCCATTGAAAACATCCACACCATTAAAGAATATTTGTGAAGCCCACAGGAAGACATTTTAGCAAGACTCCTGGTTGTCTCAGAACAGCAAGGTTTCCCCAGTATCATGGGATCACTGGAATGTATGCACTGGGGGTGGAAGAAATTTACCATTTCCAATCATGGTCAGCTCAGTAGAAAGGAAGAATAACCTGCAATTTTCCTTGAGGAAGTGCCAACACACAATTTGTGGATGTGACACATCTCTTTTGGACTACCTGGAAAACTAAACAATATTAATGTTTGTGATTGATCTCCCATTTACCAGAAATTCCAAGACAGAACTGGGACATCTCTGTACTACATGATTGCAACAAATAAAATCTCAGATACGAACTTGCTGATGGAATCTGTCCCAAATATTCAACACTCATGCAAAGAAGATCCAAGCCACAAGGGGAAAAAAGCACTGATGCAAGATACCTACTGTAAGGATGTCAAACAATGTGCTTTGAGTCTTCCAAGCCTGGTACAATATCATAAAGAATCTGGGATGTATTTGGCAGCAATCTAAACTTTGACTCATTATGAAGACAGTGATCATTCTTCAGAACGTAGCAATAGAATATGAAATGGGATCTGAATATGAAGATGATCATGACTACCAACAGTAGGCCACTACACTAATGGTAGCATTACCGTAGCATAAAACCGCTAACAGCTAATGGCTTTTGCCGTTGCTTTCAGTGGTTTTGCGCTAATGCTAACAGAGCAAGGCCAAAAAAAGGTCTTGCTATGCTGCACTACAGCAATTTGTAGCAGAAAATAGCCACTACAAGCGCTGTAGTGTAGCGGCCTGTAGCCCTGTTAATGCTACAATGTTGGCAAAAAAAATCACCGCTATGCTACACTATTTTTCCCATGTAGTGTAGCGTAGCGGCCCACTGCTGTGACTTCCACCAAATCACATGCACCCAAGCTACAATTACCACCAACCATTCAGCCAACAAACATTTTGACATATTTCTCTTGTGCTATAAAGACATCCAAGAGGTCCTGTTTCACAACAATCTCAAGAAAACCTCATAGAGCATCTGTGGAATAAATTGGGGTGTGAGTCAACTGAGGAATATTTTTCCATGTTTGCGCTTCTTGTATTGTTTTTTAATGTTTGTGCCTCTTGTATTGTATTGTTTTCTTTTCTTTTTTTTTTTTTTTTTGAAAAATTAAAGCATTGTTCCTCTCATGTTTTTCCTCTCTCAGCTGTTGAAATCCTTCTGCAGCTTGTTCTATCTTCTTATTTTTAAATGAACATGCAAAATTACCATTTTTGGAGACATTGGCTTTAATTTCTGCAGAGATTTAGGTTTGAGAAGAGGATTGGGAGAAAAAAAGGAATAGGTAAATAATAAATAAGGATTCTGACATGAATTTGGCTGACAAATAAATTCAAGAGACAACAGGCAGAGCTGAACAGACACCATAAATAGCATATATTTATAGGGGCTTGGGAAAATGACTCCCAAGAATTATTTGAATGATTCCCAAGCATTATTTGAATTACTCATAAGCATTATTATGATAACTCCCAAGAATTATTTGAATGACTCCCACAACATTGCAGACATCAATTTTGGTAGTTGTCTGACTAATTCCCAAATGGATTTGGGAGTTGTCAGACCAATTCCCATCAAAAAAACAAATGATAAACAATAAAAAATGACTCCAGGGGAGTTTGCCTGCTAATGCACTTTGAGGGAGCTTCACAGCCAAATCTTGTGGTTGTGACTCCCAAAAATTGAGTACAACTGCACACCCCTCACCCACACAAGACCCAGCCACCCACAAATACACCCCAAACACACACCCACAAACCTCAAAATGTCCCCAGAAACACCACTATCCCCCACTCAAGTTACTCTAGACCCCCTCCTCTTTCAACTAATCCAGGAAATCCTTGAAAAAATAGAAAAAGATCAAATGAATGATGAAAAAATATGATGAAAAAAATGATGAAAAAAATGATGAAAAAAATGCAGAAAAAAATGAACAATGAACAATGAAACAATCAAAAAGAAGACCCCATGAGCCCTGGGAGCCCCAAAAACCCCATGAGGCCCCTAGATAGAAATGAAAGCCCCAAAAAACAAACTAAGATTTTCAGCTTGCTAGTATTCAGAGACAAGCCAACATAGTAGTCACAAATATATAGAAAATAATTGATTCAAAAATAAAAATATTTAACAAAAATAAATAAATTTGGTGCAATAAATAAGTAAATATTATTGGACCAATGAAATCTAAATTCAAAAGAACCTAGGGTAACTCCCTAAAAGTATAATAATAGGAGTAACCCTTCACAAGACTCAGCAGCTGCTTACTCAAAAGCACATGGCATCCCCAAACAAACATTCTTGATGCATTAAATTTCAACCAATGAAAGGTCGACATTCTTTTTGAACATTAAATGCATTCTAATCTTTAAAGCATGAATATTTTCAAAAGCACAATGCTTTCTTCAAGGATTGACCAACAACTCCTTTCCTTGGAAATCTCTTGACATCATTGGATTGGTCAGTCACATCTTGAACCTGACCAATTGGCTTGCTTGAAAAAACCTTCTTCACAGTTGAAGCATAAGCCAACAATCCAATCCAATCTTTCCTTGGCCTGTTTGCTTACAATCAAATCATAATCCACATTGATTATCTTTGATCCATCTTTTTCACAGCATGATCTTTGTCATCAAACATTGAGGATCAACCAGCAGAATTTCCTCATTCTTTTCAACAATCAAACCATTCTCAAAACTTTATTTGATCATCATTTTTTCTCTGCCAATTCTTTCAAAGCATGTTTCTATTCATGACATAATTGAATCATTGTTCTTTGGATCACTCTTTACACTTGTTCTTTATCTTTTCACATGTACTTTTTATTCTTTTCTATAAAAGCACACTTGTATTTTCTAAGTTTTCCTTTTCCCTCTTTTCTTCAGTTAATTAATATTATAAATTATTTTGCATTCACATCTTCAAGAAAATAGCCTTTTCCCTATTGAGTTATCTGACTTTGATCCTGAAACTATCCACTCCATCTTCAAACTTCAAATCTTCCGCTTTGTGCTTTGACTAGCTAAATCCCTGTTAGTACATTGGGTTGGTTGCATGACAGGAAATTACACAGACAGGTGAAATACTTCTAGACACAAAATTAAAAATAATATAAACAAGTTTAAACAGCCCTAGAAACCTTTGTAAACAACACTAGAAACCTGTGGCACATTCCAAAGAATCACCACTGGTTTCTATAACACCAAATCTGCCATGTTACATCATAAATATAAATATTACACTATCATAGTAACTGCTAGAGCCATTTTAAAGCGCCCAAACTATTCAATAATAATCAAATAAAATATTAACAAGTCACACCATGCAACCAGCCACATGGTGTTACAAACCACACCATGTGATGCACCACATGATTCAGCCACTATTGAGTTAAATACTGTGATGCTAAGGAAGAGCAAACTGGCAAGGGGGGATGATTAGTGTTTTTTCAGAAAACACGGGAAACACAGACACCGGAACAGAAACAATCATCAGATTAGGTTTCCCTCATTATCTGTTGCATTTAGGTGTGCTTCTCTCTCTCTTGTTTTTATTTTCTTCATCCTTTCTGTTTCTCTCTGTCACACCAGCAGGTGCATAAGTTTAAGTCTTTTTGAAAATCCTTATGCTGTTTATTTGAGCTCTCCAAAAATTTTTAAAAAGAGAGGTTGGAAGCAATGGCTGTGTAGAATCTGATTATTCATGAATATTTGGGGATTTCTGGCCTTTTTAACAATGAAGTATACAATTTTTTATTCTTAAAATTTAAAAATACCACATCATGGGGAAGATAGTGGCAAAGAAGGCCCCTTGGATCAATTTAATTTCAAATGAAATGATCAAGATAAGCTTGAAGCCCCTTTCCCCACTTTTTTTAATATGTTCAATCAATCCCTGGAAAATTGTGTCTTTCCATCCCAGTGGAAGTGCACTGTTACAGATATCATCCCCAAGATAAGAAATGATCATTATACTGATCAAAATTCATATAGACCCATTACACTGCTCAGAGGAATAGGTAAGCTACTTCAACTGCTGATTGCTAGGAGCCTCCCAAAGTGGGAAGATAAAAATTATTTCCTGGCAGACAGGCACCTGGGCAGCCATAAGCCTTAAGGGTGCAGGGACCAAAAACACCCTGGTTCCCTTTGAAATGTGGTTGTGGAAAAAGTGGTAGAAGAAGAAATTTGTTGTTGGTCTTTTCCTAGATTTCAAGTTGGCCCATTCTTCTGTCCACCTGAAACAACTGATTCATTAACTCTCCCAAAAGAAGTGCCTGGCATACCTGGTGAAAATCATTGAATTCTTTCTTTAAGACCATAGAACAACAATTAGGATGGACAACTACACCTCTGCATCCTTTGTGTTGAATTTGAGATCTGGGGGCTAAAGCTGTGTCTTATAAACACTATCAGGAAATAGCCTGGTTGACATAGGGAATTTTTATTAAAATGTGATTAAATTGGGTCTGCTTGCTTGGATAAAATAAATTGCTCAAATGTAGCAATGTCACAGCAAAACCTTATTTGAATCTGATTGAAATTTTGCTCATTATAATTTTTTTAACTGCAATGATCAAGAAGCTATGTGAACCTCACCAATGTCTGTACATGCTAACTTTTGAGAATAAACAGACTAAGAGTGATTTGAATATCATGACTTGATGGAGACTCTACTAGTGTCTAATGAGGACTAATTTTTTAGCTAGAACTGATAATTTTTATTTGCACCACAGGGCACTGTTAAAAACTCTATATAAAATAGTTTGAGTTGTGGTTCAGATTATCAAATAAACATTTTGAATTACAAAAAAATTTTCTAGAAAAGAGTGACAGGTGGTAAAAAGAAAACAATGAGCAAGATCAAAGAGTGAAAGCATAAAATTCCAACACTTTTGGATCAGCATTGGACTCCCTCAAGGAGCCGCCTTACTGGTGATCCTCTACATCATCTATAATATTTCCCTACTCATGCAATCTTTTGTTTTAGACAGTGACTCTGTTTTGATTGGTTATGTGGATGACGTAGTTTCAACTTATTTAATGGTGAAATTGTGATATACACTGATGATTCATTTGATTAAGAGAAAGGGGGTGCAGGGGCTGCAGTGTGTCTGGATCTTGATCTGCCCTTGACTGTGACCTCAGGGGTGGACCCCTACATATCAAATCATGAAAATTTGAGGCAATAAGGGTCCTCCCAGTGTTCCTGGGGATGAGGTCCAGTGCTAACAAGGCAGCAGATGGCCTGGCAGAAAAGGCAGAAAGGAAATTAATATGGTATTCAAGATTTCGACATAAAATCATAAAGGCCTTTCACATAAAATTTTCTTGCAGGGACCTGTCACAATACATAAAACTTTGTTGAAAATCCCCTGCCAAAAAAATCAACTATGCCATTATGTAATATTTCATGTCTGAATTTTGAATACCATAATCCAGACAAAAGATTGAAGGGAAATGAGAACAAATTGACAGCAAATCACTACACAAGACAAGAAGACCTTAAAACACTGGATCTCAGCTCTCTCAATTGTTGCCACCTTGATTGTTAATCAATTGTCCTCAGGTCACTACCTCCTGCATCAACACATCTTCAAGGCCAGAAGAAGACTTGACCCAACCTGCCCTCATTGTTCAGGCAGGGAAAACCCAACACATTTGCTGAACTTTTGTCCCCAGTACAAAACGGCAAGACAGGACCTTCTTTGGCAAGCAGCCTGGGAAATAATCCAATTTAACTAGAACAATCCATACTCCCTCCTCAAGAATCCAAATGCATGTAAGCTGGTGGCCAAATTTCCCCAAAAATCCGGCCATCCCCCGTTTCTTTAATTTAAATCTATTGAGCTTAACCTAAACTCTCATTGGCAGTGAGGTTAGGTTTGA
>SMGU01004523.1:0-15309 GCA_004348175.1 Puccinia novopanici
TTTAATTTTGAATACCCTAACTGGAGGTACTATCAACTTATGCATGGTTTGTCAAAAAAGAAGAAGAAGAAGAAGAAGTACTACGAATGATAACAAGTTCATTAGAATCAGATTCAAAAATGAAAAAAAAAAAATAATCAACTGCTACAGTGGTGACTAACTGGTGATTACGTGGAATGCAAGTAATGAGGCATTCATTTCCGTGCGGGAGAAGATATCCCGCATGACTCCAAATGTGGAATTTGCACATCCTACAACAGCTACCACTTTCATGAGCCAGTTTGGCATGGGGTCTCTGTCTGTGGCGTTACCTCATCGCACTCGGCTATGTCCTTGAATAGACACGTATTTAATAAATGGCTGCAAGATGTAAATCACATGATGCGGGATGGGATTTGTATTGGTGTGAGGCTGACGGAGCAAAAACAAACTTGCAAGAAGTCCGCAACTTTCGGGAAATTACGAGATTTAAATTACACAACAGAATGACACCATATCCAATGCACGGCTTTTGGAAAGCACGATGGGGGCGAAAACAAAGCGTGAGAGGTGATGGATCCAGTTCCGTGGGGTGGATGTTATAAGGGTCGTATATCCCAACGGTTGCAACCCATTTGCGAAGAAGACTGCTTTGCGAGCTTCTGAATTTTCAAAGGTTGTTCAGAGTGCTGGCGTTGGATTGATTGCCAGTGACCACGATCGACTGGAGACGAAAAGAGTACCCTCAAGAAAGCTGCGAACTGGAAGCATAACTAGAGTGGGTCCATATAAATATGTATCTTGACTCAAGATGGATGCTTCCCCAGACAGCGCTTCTGAGGATCCGCTATGACTCCTGCTAGCAGCGGGTAGGACCTGCTAATCGCGATCTGTTTCCAACCGAGCCCAATCTAGCAGTCACTTGCCTTTTCCGTCTGTTCCCCTGGCTGGCGGAGCCCTCATGCGTGCTTTTGTGTCCACTCTTATTACGGCGAGCATTGTCTGCCTATCGCCATCTCCCACTCCCCTACTTGTTTGATCACAATTCTCCGCAACATCCTTCCTCACATCTCACGCACCGTGCGCGTCAGGCTTGCTTACTCTTTGTTCTATTTTAATCTTTACAATTTGCAGAGCAGATCTCCTTATCCCCCGCGACACTGTCTCTTGAATATATCTTTTGTGCCTACTGTTTCATACTCTCCCTAGGCTCTTCACACTCTCAAATCTCCATCAAGCCTTTCACTCCTCTGCTGGCAGGACACTCCGGCGTTCAACTTCTCCATTGCTGGCCTGTTGAAGTTATTGCTACTCTAGACCCTTATGTCTTATCCAAAACAGCCCTTACACGACCGAGCAGGTCGACAACCCTCCTACGAATCGGGTCTTGACGCTTCGCCTACGCTCTATCATCCGCAAGCTTCACAACAAACCCTGCGCCACCAACCCTCGTATCAAGATGAGAAGTCGTCTTTGACTCAGCATTCGGCTCCCATGGCCGGCTCAGCATATCCTGGAAACTATTACCCTCCTAGTGCCGGACCTGGCTATTCTCCCAATCCTATGGGCTATCCCTCTAATGCTGCACCTGGCTACCCGCCCCAGTCTGCTTTTTCCGGAGCTATGCCTTCTCCCGCCGGTGCACACTCGATGGTGAGTGATGATGATTGGAGACGTCGTGCAAGACCGGTTCAACGTGGCATCACTAGGCGAGTGAAGCTTACACAGGGTAACTTCATCAACGACTACCCGTAAGTCTGCTACTCACTTAATAACCATATATAATAATTATACAATGGCACCTTTTTGACTCATACTGTCTTTCCTTTGATTGTTGCGCCACATAGTGTCCCCAAGGCCATTTCCAATTCCGTAGAGGCAAAATACCTTCAACAAGCTATTGGCAAGCAGTTCTCTCATCTGCGCTACACCGCGGCCACGTGTGATCCAGATGACTTCACCCCCCAAAACGGCTGGAAGCTTAGGACTGCCACTACTGGCCATGACACGGAATTGCTAATAGCGGTTACGTACTACAATGAGGATAAAGTGCTTTTTGCCCGTACTATGCATGGTGTCATGATGAACGTGAGCTCTATTTTTTGAGATCAGTTCCGCAATCTGCCTTTTGCTTACAGCTTATCTGGTCTTTGGTTCATCACAGATTCGTGATATTTGCAAGTCTAGCTCTAAATTTTGGAATGGCAAAGGTGCAGAAGCCGGCCAGAAAGGCAGCGGATGGCAGAAAATTGTCGTTTCTTTGATTTTTGACGGAATTGGCCCTGTGACAAAGTTGAGCACCTGTCTAGCTATTGAGGCCATAGAAATGTGACTGCTGACGCTTTCATTACTAGAATGTACTTGATGTCCTTGCCACTGTCGGAGTATATCAGGATGGTATTATGAAGAAAGAAATTGATGGCAAAGAAACAGTTGCTCACATATTTGAAGTTCGTGTTTGCTGTCATTTATAACATCATACCTGAAAGCCTCTGACCTGCATTTTTGTCGTTTACAGTACACTACGCAACTTTCAGTGGATCACAAACCCTCATTGGTTGTACCCTCTGCTGATGCCGACTCGAAAACGAATCTAGTCCCTGTCCAAATGATATTTTGTCTCAAGCAAAAGAACACTAAGAAGATCAACTCTCATCGTTGGCTTTTCAACGCGATTGGTCGTCAACTTGATCCCGAAGTTTGCATCTTGATTGATGCCGGTACCAAGCCTGGAAAACGCTCCTTGTATTACTTGTGGCAAGCATTCCACAATAACGCCATCTTGGTGGAGCTTGTGGTGAGGTGTGTACTCACGATCTTTTCTTTACTCGGCTCTGGTGGCTCACATTTTTTTGGCATGATTAGATCTACGCCATGCTAAAGGGAGGGAAGAAGCTTATCAATCCGCTCGTCGCCGCTCAGAACTTTGAGTACAAAATGTCCAACATCCTTGACAAGCCGCTGGAGTCTGCGTTTGGCTATGTCTCTGTGCTTCCTGGGGCTTTTTCAGCTTACCGATTCCGGGCGCTGTTAGGACGTCCTTTGCAACAATACTTCCACGGAGATCATACCCTTGCTGATCGTCTGGGTAAAAAAGGACTCAATGGAATGGGCATCTTCACGAAGAACATGTTTCTGGCCGAGGATCGTATTCTGTGTTTTGAGCTTGCCGCCAAAGCTAACGACTCCTGGCTTCTGAGTTATGTTCGGGCCGCCAAGGGCGAAACCGATGTTCCCGAACAAGCTGCCGAACTCATCAGTCAGCGTCGTCGTTGGCTTAACGGAAGTTTTGCTGCCTCCATCTACGCCACCATCCACTTCTTCAGGTTTTACAAATCTTCGCACAATCCAATCCGTGAGCCATTTTTATCCATCAATTAATCTGACCAAGTTTCCACTAATTTTTACTTGCTTCACAAGGTCTATTGATGTTTCACGTCCAGCCCTATTCAACATTTTCCAGTTAATCTTCACTTGGTTCTCGCTGGGTAAACTGCTTGCCACTTCCATCTGATGAATGATTCTCTGGGGCTAACCAATGCCCGCTTTTGTTTCAGCCAACTTGTGGCTGACGTTCAGCATCATCATTGCATTGCTTCCCACGAATGGTGTCTTTTTGTTCGCCAATGAAGTCATCACCCATTGGGTCAACCTCGTCCTTCAATGGCTGTACCTTGGGGCACTAGCTCTGCAGGTGAGCTCTCCTCCCCCTCACGCAGCAATGTCGGATTGATCGAAGATCATGCTCACTAACTTTCTCATGTGTTTCCCAGTTTGTTCTTGCGTTGGGAAACCGGCCTAAGGGTGAACAAACTACATATGTGATCTGCTTCATAATCTTTGCAGTATTATCATACTACCTGTTTGTAAGTTTCCTCTTCCTTTCTTATTCCCTTCCCTAGCGTGCATGCTGGAAACTCAGCGTTCTCACCTTGTACCTTGTTTGTCAGTTTTGTGCTCTACTGTTAACCGTGCGGGCTTTCAGCTCGCTGACCTTCAAAGATGCCCCGACTATTATGGACAAGTTTCATGTGCTGATTGGAGGGACTAACGGCGTGCTTCTTGCTGCCTTGGTTTCCACTTATGGAATATAGTATGCCCGCTTATGCTTGAGATTCTCCTAATGCCTGAGCTCATCCTTTTTCTATCTTGATTGTGTAGCCTCATTGCTTCTTGCCTCTACGCCGATCCCTGGCACATGCTGACTTCTTTCCCCCAGTACATGGGTATGTAGTTTGCAGCCCTTGACGCATCACCCGATGCAGAGGCTCACATGTTTTTTATCTCCAATTAGGTCTTGCGCCATCCTTCACGAATATCCTCAATGTAAGTACCACTTTTTCCCGCTGTCAAAATTATCCGAGCTGACTTGCCTGGGCCCATCAATTGTTTAATAGGTTTATGCATTTTGCAACCTACATGACGTTTCATGTGAGCACAGAAATGCAATTTGGGAATTGGTCTATAGCACCTCACTGTTAACCACCATGTTTTTTTTCAGGGGGTACCAAGGGATCAGACAAGGTAGATGCGCTACCATCAGTAAAATCCTCGACGGAGAAGTCGGAAGGGGACAACGGACCGTCGGTGAAGGATGTGGTCAGGACCGAAGAGGACCTTGACGCCAACTTCAAGGCTGTCGTTGGGCGCGCAATCACCCCGTGGAGCGTGGTGGAAGTCCCTGAGAAGCCCACCGAAGATGATGGGAACAAAACCTTTCGTACTCGGCTGGTCTCCGTCTGGATGTTGTCCAACGCTGCTTTGTCAGTGGCCATTGCAGTCAGTCACACATCTTACATGCTTCGTCTCACTTGACATTCCTTCTTGCATTTCGGATAAGCTGAAAACATCTTCATCGCCAGAATGTGAACGGCTTGAATAAATCCGAGGCCGATGAGGCGAAGAAACAGTCCATGTATTTTAGTAAGTGTGAATATTCTTCCCCCTTTGGTGAAGCCCACACTGACGTGCATTCTATGCTTCTCCTCAAAGACATCATTTTATGGTCTACATTCGGTTTATCGGCGGTGCGGTTTGTGGGCTCTACTTACTTTTGGCTCAAGACCAACCTGACCCGGTGTTGCAAGAAAACCTAAACCTTTCAGCCGGCCTGTCCTTTTCCAATCTTTGCTCCTCTTTCTTTTTTCCTATCTCTCTTTTGGTTTCCAGCTATCATCACTCTCTAGTGCCCTCCCCTATTCCTCAAGCTCGTTGACAAACTGATCTTGTATCATACCTGTACATAATTTATTCATTTTGTTTTGGCGTTTCTGACTTGTTGTATATGTCCCTTGCCCGCCTTTCTCTTTCAATCTGTAGCCCAATTTGCCGTGGCAATTAGTCTTGCTGTTATCTAATCCCTCCATTCCCTTTCTTTTTTTTCTCTTTTTTCTGGGCTGTTTGCCGAAATTCAAGACCCTGTCGGGAGCAGTAATACTATGTAATACTTAACCCATTCTGATCCAACTGGGGAGGCTGCATGACATAACACAGGTGCTTGGCAAATGTGAAAAACTCATCTACATGACAGCTAACTTCATCACTGGATATATTCCGCACCAAAATTCAGGTATCAAGGCCAATATTTCTGTGTGATAACAACTCTCACCACACTTCCGAACACCCTCACATTTCACAAACATGTGAAGAAGCAAGTGATATTTATTGCACATGACATCTAATCACATCACACCATTGCCTCTAAACAGGCCTGAGCGCATCTCCAATGGTCTCTTCATGGATCGGACATGGATAGCACGTCACACTAGACCTGTCACATGCCCTATATTCTGTCACCCAGACTGGATCCAAACAAAGTTTTCTCCCAATTCTGTTCATCGTTTTTTTTTTTTTTTTTTGAAGCACCACCACCATTCCTCTCCATATCCTGCCAACACACCCAGTATGGAACAGTTATTTGTTAATTTTATGAAGGCAATGTGGAACTTCTCTTATGTAGAACAGAGCTTGAGAGGGAAAGGTGCTTGCAGATCTGCCTCTTGGGAAATCTGGGAGAGTGAGGTAAGACAAACATAAGAGTATTCACTCAGAAAAAGATGTGGCTACAAAGATTTTTACATATGGAGAGGATCACCTAAACCCAGACTGATTACTGGTGAGTACTTGGGTGCTAGTATGTTAAGGGTATGATGAGACTTATGATCAGTGCTAATCAATACTCCTTTGATTACTAGTAAGTTGATATGTATGCTCAGAGATTGAAGAGATGTTTTAAACTCAGACTGGATACTGGGGTAAACAAGGTATGTGAAATAAATAACTATAATAGCTTCCAATGAAACTATTAAAATTCCTAAGAGATACAACTATGATTCTTAGTAGGATGAGAAGGAAAAACAAGACTGGTTATATATACAAATCTGGGAAAATGATAAGAGGGCTGATTTGTGGGTGTGGCTGAGGGTAAAATTTGGAAACAAAAAAGGCAGCTACAAAATTCCACATGGCATAAGCTGTAAGAGACAGCAACAACAAAAGTGTCAGCCTTAGAGACAGAAAGACTTTCAAAAAGGCTTCAATTTTAAATAAATAAAATTATTCCCATTTCTTTTATCACATCAATTACTTTCAATAAAGATAATTGTAATATTTCATCATATTCTACTCATTTTTCTACCCATGTAAAATACATGAGGGATGGTGGAATTGTGTTGTGAGCATGTTGTTTGTGAAACCCACCTGACTAAGTTTTCACAACAACAGTCAAGATTACATAATCAACGCTTTCAGCCCATTATAACAACCATTCCTCCCCTCACCCTTCTAGCTCTGTAGAGTTCTAACATCCTCTTCTACGGAGCTAGGTATGCCACACATTTCTCTTTATCTTTGTTCTTCCCTTTTCTTCTTCTCTTCCCTTAATCATCTTGTAATAGAGAGTTCTAACATCCTCTTCTATGGAGCTAGCTTCATCTGCAATACTACATTGGGTTCTAGAAAAATCTTTCCTAGAAAATTGTCTAGTTCTAGCCCCCCCCCCCTTGTTCCATGTTCCACGCATCAGTTATGGGTCTATACAGGACCCTTAAATGGTTTTCAAGGTTAAAAATGAAATTATTTTCAAGCTCAAATTCGAAAATTGAATGTATATTAAGCTTGAAGTCCTCCCATCTTTGAAGTACCCTTGACTGTTAAGTAATTTTAGCACTACTCAAGTGTCAGTATCACTCATTAATAAGTCTAACTTCCTCTAGTTATCTCATACTTCCATTTCTTCTCTTCTGAGGTTGATTTATGAATCAACCCTCATTACTGATCTTTTTATCTCCCTTTCCCTCTCTCTCTTGTTTATAGGTGTGTTTTTCTAAATAAAATAAAACTAGATAGTTGTCCATTTAAAAAGCCTTGACCACAAGCCTAAAAAATTGGGACCTGGTTCTTCAAAACATTCAATTCTTACCAGCAGACCCTCTGATGAATATTTCCAGAGGAGGCTGGTGATTGAAATGTTTGAAGATTCCCTTCCTTTTGGAAATTTTATTTTAGTTCCTTTCATCTTGAAATGCACAAAATAATAACCCAATCCTTGTTTCCTGTTTTAACTCTAGAGACAAAGGCTCATATATAGCCTAGTTTATATGGCTTGCAGAAGATTCTAAGGAGAGGTGGCTTTTAGAGAGATGGAAAAAATATTGAGTATAGAAGAAGATTTTTTCAGGTGGCTTGTACATAGTTTCTTTGAATTGAGCTTTCCATGTTTGGTTGGCTTGTCCATGAAGCTTCTGTGCCTCATGGTATTCATGAGGTTATGTCCTGATGCTCTGGTTTTTGTGATTTCTTCTCAGCTGATGTTCCCACTTCTTCAAGGTTTGGCTTACCACAAAAATTATGACCTGATAAACACAAGGCAAATGAACACATACCCCATTCATTTTTTTCAAATTCAAAAGTAGTGGTGAGGTCTGGAATTGGGAAAAATAAAAATCAATTAAAATTGAATACAGGCAAACATACAGCTTTTCACAGACTACCTCTCTGATAATCCAATCTTTCCTGATTTTATGTTTGTCTGGATGTTTAGAATTCAAGTGGATCTTTTCAACTGTATCCTGAACAACACAGTCCAATAAAATGAATAATTTCTCAAAAAATGACATATCTGAGTTATTGGTATTCTGTTCAACAAATCCACACTGGTCCAAGTAAAGTAATCCCAAACACACTCTCTTCTGTCCTGACCAAAATAACAAGATCTGAAACCCTCTTTCCCCAAGATCTACACCAAGAACCATTCATCTCTGTCAGCAAGGTCTTGAAACTCAATCAATTTACTTATTTTTCCATCTTCATTGGTCCTTTTATTTCTTCCTTGTTGTTTGGTGCCCAATTAACCTCTTTTTTTCCTCCTTTTCTCTGATGTCTTTTTCTCCACTTTCCTTTTCTTCTATCAGAACTCAAGCATCAATTTTACTCCATCTGATCTTCCTCACTTTCTATCCAACACATTATATACCTATACACACCATGTCTTCTGTTCTCCTCACTTTCTATCCAGCACATTATACACCTATACACACCATGTCTTTTGTTCCAATCCCTGTCAACACAACCTCGCCATATTAATTTTGTATGTACAAGTTGTATATAGATCCTAGCTCATCATATCCATACATCCTCCTCTTATAAAGAATGTATTGTGCAAATTTGCAACCATCTGGTTGCAAGACCTCTTCAATGTGCTTTTGCAATTGTAATGCAAATGGAACACCACAACCTTGTGTGAAAGAGTAACACCAAGAGTAGTTTTTTTGTCACATGTATAGCTAGTTCCACACAAATTATAAAAGGTAAACTTTGTAGTTTATCTGGTACTTGCTATACAAGTTCCAAACATTTCCACCTATGTAATTTGTCCACTGAGTGTACATAAAGTGCTTTATCCACTCACCACCAGTCAACTTAACTTGGTCTAGGTTTTTATTTTTATTATTCCTGCACTTGATCACCTATTTTTGTTTGAGAAGACCTGATTAACAAATCACCTCCAAGTATTCACATTGAAAGAGCTCACCTTGAAAATTTTGTCTTGGAAAATGTTCCCCTGTTTGATAGGAACAAACATCACCAGGTGAACCATTGGAGGACTTCCCATCACCCAGATTCATTAATCTGGAGCTTCTTTTCCTAAATCCCAAACTTTGTTTGGTGATGAAAAGTGATGTCTGTCAGGTTCCCACCACCATACAAAGTTTGGAATTTAGGTTTAGCTGGTTTAGATTAAGCAATCCAGACTGACGGGAAGTCATCCATTTGAAAAAAAATCACAACCCCAAACAAAACCTTAAAACATTAGATATTGGTTTGTCCACCCAAAGAAAGTCTGGAAAAATGAAGGCAAAATCTAAATATTTGTGACAATGTGGCTTAAAAGACACCATTGCAACTCAATCAGCGGTCTCTCCATGCACTAGCCTAACTTGATGTGGCATCCATTGCTAAGTTGGCCCCTCAAGTTTTACTTTGAAGGCTGTTGGCTATTGTTTATTTAGATCATTCATTCATTTTTTTTTCTCATAATTTTGTGAGATAACAAGCCCATCTGAGTTGTTCTGTTGGTGAAATTTAAAATGCAGCATCACAGATGTCCTCTTGAGGCTTTGGTGCCAGTTGGTTTGAATCTGCAGACACACTCTGACGTGTTTTTTTCATGTTTGCTTTTCTGTGGTCTTGCAATGAACATGCAGCAGAGAATAGTCAATATTTCCCTGTCAGAGATCTCCACTATCCCACAAAAAAAAAAAACCCACGCTTGTCGCTTCTCCTGCATGCTCCCTGCAGACTACATAATCAAGATTTTTGTCTCCACAAACATTGCCACAAGTGTTGTGGAAAGGACGCGGGGACATGAATTAACAGAGTGATCCCGGCCAAGATGAATTTTAACCGTCATTGGCATCATACCTCCTAAATACGACTTGTCGATCCGGCAAGCTAACATATTCTTTCCAGTACCCACAGATGGAGTGTCTGCAGCCACCCGGTGGGTCCTGTGACCAGTTGAAATTTTGAATACGCATAACTTCCACCCAATACAATTGAAGGTGCACAAGCGCCGCCGGCAGCGCTTGCAGCTGATTAAACTATTGAGTTGTATGTATATACACCTCCCTTTCAGTGGTTGTGTATGGATTTATCTGTTTCAATTACGTATTTCCATCGCAGATTGGTCAACAGACGCTTCGGCGTGGTCATCTGACGTCTCTCTTCTTTCCCACCGAGAACCACTCAAACAGTCCTCTTGACCGGCCATCCAGCGATCCTTTCTTCCTTCTTTCCCTCTTTTCCACTTTGGAGTTGTACCTTGTCGTTCCCATCTCTGATACCTACACATCCTCATCACAATGTCCTCTCCTCCAGCCCCTGTCCCCACTGAGCCAACAGCTGCCCCTGCCCCCGCCGAATCATCACCGGCTGCCCCAGTTGAATCCTCCGTCCCTGCTGAGAAGGTTAGTCGCGTTCTTCCCCATAGTAATCAAACCTCCTTTCCCTTTTAACTCAACCATTTCGCCCTCTTCAGGCAACCACCGACTCCAATGCCGCCGCTGCTGACCAAGCTCCCACCGGCGCTGCCGAGGCTGAGGTAGCTGCCACACCAGCGGTTTGTCACTTGATTTTCTCCTACCCCCTGGCATACCAAGACTGCGACTTATCTTATGCTCACTTTCACATCCACCACCCTCTATGATCAGCCTGCCGAACAACCTGTCGTTGAGGAATCTAAACCCGATGACGAATCCAAACCTGCCGAGGGTGCTAAACCCACTGACGAACCTCAATCTACGGAGGCTGCCAAAGCAGAGGATAAGAAGGAGAAGAAGCAAGGCCGAAAGCCATTCTCCGATCTGCTCAACAAAATTCTTAAAGTGAGCGTTTTCACCTTCATGTTGGAGTCTATCTTGCTGAACTTGTTTGCTCCTTCTCTCCAGCCCCATCCTCAAGCCACCGAGAAGAAGCTCGAAGGCGAGGCCCCCACATCTCCTGAAGGAACTGCACCTGCAACTGCAGCCCCGTGAGCACATGCTTGTCCTCTTGGCACGCCCCCTCTCCCAACTAATATCTGAACATCTGTCCACTCCTTTGCAGAGTCACTGAAGCCCCCGTAACCCAACCTGATGCAACTGCAGACGCAGCCCAACCAGCTGCTACTTCCGATGCTACTGCTGAGCCTCCCAAGGAGGCTACCACACCCCGCAAGGAGCGTGGAAACATCTTGGACAAAATTCAGGCATTTGTTATGAAGCCCATGAGCCCGAAATTCAAGAAACCCGACAGCCCCAAGGAAGATGCCGATGAGGCCAAGACCGAAGTGCCTACTGCTGAGGTGGGCGCCGACGCTCAACCCTCACAAGTCCGTACCCCCTTCACTCCTTATCGCCACAATTCTTGATTCTCACAGTTTGCTCGCAATAGGACGTCGCTCCTACCTCCCCTCAAACTCCCGCCCCCGAGGCTACTGAACCAGCCGCTGCTGAAACCTCCCCCCCTGCTGAAACCCCCGAGGAAAGCAAAGCTACGAAGAAGGAGAAGACCCCCAAAGTATGTGCATTCCTCTCCTGCCTTCTACCTCTCTTCCCCACGACTCATCCTGTATGTCTCCCAGGACCTTGCAAAGCTCGCTCGCCGTTTCAGTGGGCGACTTTTTGGTGTAGACAGGAAGAAGGAGTCTCCTGTGAAGCCGGAGCCGACTCCGGAGGAGGCCGAAACGGCCGAAGCAACTCAAACCCCTGCTGAGGTAAGTCACTCAGCTTGCTCACCGTAGTTCGTCAGCTGGAGTCATGACTGGTTCCCCCTCACGATTTCAGCCCACCGCTGTATCGGACTCCGCCCCTCAAATTCCCGCGGATACCACCCCCGAAGTTTCTCAATCTGCAACTGACCCAGCCCCTGTGATTGCGGCTGCTGCATGATGCTCTCAATTCCTATCTTCATTGGTCTCCCGCTCTCTACTAACCACCCTACTTATCCATTAATCTACCCCTCTCTGATACCCTGTTGTCTTCTTGTCAACACACGAATTTCCGCTATTTTGCATTCCGCTTCTCTCGAGAATCGATATCCTAACTAACATTTGACATAGTCAGCGTGCATATAACCAAATGAGCCCGCCTGCCAATGCCTCACGTCTGAATCTTAGTACTGCTGACTCAGCTACGTAAGATTAGCCATTTTTTTTTCTCTGGTGTCACGTGATCTTTCTTTCAGTTACGTTTTCTGTCCTCCTCACTGCCTCCTGACCTTCTTGGATTCACATCATACTTCATCTCTTTTCGTCATGTCTTTGTTTTCGTATTTATCCATCATTTTGCAACTACTCAATCTATTCACTCTTCCATCAGCACACCATTTGCAACTCACTCCTCACGGGGCGGGGGGCTCTCACTACAAGCTCCTTTCAGTCAAACATGCCGACAAATGCGGAACTAGATCCCAAAAATCGTGATGGCAGTATACACTGTACCTGGCTGAAAGATGGAAAGGAAATGCAATGCTACTGTCATGAATGTGTGCATCAACATTTCTTGGCTGAAAAAGGGAAGGAAGAGCAGACCTACTCTAACTTAACACAATCCTCCCTGTGGTCGGGCCGGGCCCCGCGGAGCGCATCCAGTAGGTAGGACCTGTGACATGTTGGCTCTAGCAGTTTGGGGATTTTGGTGAGAGCCAACTTCAGCAGGCTGCACAACTGAAACCCACTGTGCAAATTATTCAAATTGTTAATATGTCATAGGTACACATCTGAGCATCACTTTCACCAAATTTTAGAAAATTTTATCAAACCTTTTCCCTTCAAGCCTTTCTTCAATCTCCTCTATTTTTTTTTTTTTTCATGATTCCCGCCTCAAAGAAAAATCCATAATCTATCAAGCTGTCAATTTTTTTTCTCCAAAACTGTCTTTTTCTGAACTTAGTTCAAATCCGCAACAAAGGCCACTTTCAAAGAAGATTTGACATGTGCAGGCTGCCACAATCTCAGTGTTTTTCATCAATATTTTGTCAACATTCCTGTTTTTGAAGGCCATGGAGGCACCAAAAAATCAAGCAAAAATTGCTGGCAGTAGCCTCCCATGTTGCCTACACATTAATGGTACAAAAATTAGATTTTTTGGACACAAGGAAAACAATTTATAGAGATGAAAAAAAAAAACCTTGAAATTACAAAATTTTCCCAAACTGCTAGAGCAACAAGTGGGACTTGAGTCCTAAGTCCCCTCTTGTGAGGGCGCTCCACGGGCCCTGCCAGGAACTTAGTTAGGTTAACAACCTACTGGGGATCAACTGCATTTTTAATCTACAAGGGATGGCACCCACTCTACTGCATGTGTCTTGGCCACTTCTCCTTCCAGCAAACATGGCTTTATGTACAACTTCTGGGGCAAGGCTTTTGCACCTTTGGGCAAGACTTTGTTGATGGTTCTTGGGCACATATCTTTCATCAATGATGGTTGGGTCCCTATTTAGCTCTGGGGCTGCTTGCAGCCTGTCAATTGCAAGTCAAGGCAATAGTTTCTTTTTGTTGTGTATTGATGATTGGATAGGTATCTCATTTGTACTCTGTGATGAAGGGGGGACTTACCAATCTTAAGGCAGACAAGCTGCAACAACCTTTATGTACATATACACATGCAAAAATGTAGTTGATATGAAAGATGTCAGGGGTAGTCTCTAAAGTGACTACCTCTAATCTATAGAGTTGCTAAGTAACTCAATCCTTCATGGAATATCTAGGTAACCTTTCACCGGGAGATAAAAGCCACACCTCTTATGCCAGAGGGGCCTAGCAACAGTTCTCCTGATTGCTGGTACAGATGAAGAGGAATCTGAGAAGAGAATAATTAAGTTGAACTTACTACTTAAGGATTCTTAAGGTTAAGTTTAGTCAAAGTGGTTGAGGTTGATAGTTTTGAGCTAGAGTTATGTGGGCCTTGTTTTTCTCAATAACTCTGAGTCTACCTTCATGTGTGTTACTCTCTTATAATTTAACATGTCCCTTACTTGTCTACAGGATTATCACAAGTCCTGTTGTCAGCTTCACACACTGTCCAGTATCAATCTTAGGACTAGTCAGAGTCTGACAAATAAAATGATGTGTTTTAGATGCTTACAGCAGCTCCCAAAAACCTTGCAGTTGGGAGCTGCCAGATTCACACTTTCTTTTTTACACCACAAAATTCTTACACCTCATGACTGAAAAAAATTAATTCAAGAGCTATCACTTGAGACGGAAAGATGAATAGAGTTGTTGAGATTGAAGGCTCAAAGGAGGCTAATGTGTCCTGCAAGGAACAACTTGGCTAGAGCTGATGATTTTTATTTTACACCACAGGTGTCACTTAAATAATCTAGATACAAAAGGGCTGAGTTGTGGGTCCAGATTATGAAATCAGGAAAAAAAATAATAAAATAAAACAACACTCTGGAAAGGAGTGACAGGGATGTGAAAAAGACATGAAAGGAGATCAAAGAGCAAGAACAGCTCACTTCCAACAATGATCTGTACAGTGCCTAGACAAAAGTTTTTGTCGCAACACTTTTCATTCCACAAGTTCAACCACCACAGTTACAATCACAATTGCTGGTGAATCAATTCAAAAAAGAGTTTCAAATAATGATTATGAAGAAAAATTTTGGAAAAAATAAAAAAAATAAAATTTGTGATTTTTTTTTTATTTTTTGCTGATTTTCAAAAAGGTTTAATATGCATTTGAAGCACCTAGAAAAAAAAATTTGTGAATTTCTTTTAATTTTTTGCATATTTTCAAAAAGGTTTAATATGCATTTGAAGCACCTAGAAAAATCAGAGAGTACAGCCTGGAATGTGATAAGAATGATAATAAATGAAAAATTTTTGAACAAAAATAGAAAAGCAAATTTAGTTTCCATAGAAACAGGCCTGAAAATTGAAGTAGATCTCATTTCAGTGCAAAATTTATTTTAATTCCAATTCTTGGCCCTATTTTGCTAGTCACTCAAGTTGCCTTGCTATTTTGGTTCAAAAATTTTTCACTTATTATCATTCTTATCACATTCAAGGCTGTGCTCTCTGATTTTTCTAGGTGCTTCAAATGCATATTAAACCTTTTTGAAAATATGCAAAAAATTAAAAAAAATCACAAATTTTATTTTTTTATTTTTTCCAAAAATTTTCTTCATAATCATTATATGAAACTCTTTTTGGATTGATTCACCAGAAATAGTGATTTTAACTGTGGTGGTTGAACTTGTGGAAGGAAAAGTGTTGCGACAAAAACTTTTGTCTAGGCACTGTACAGGCTCACATCCATTCTGCAATCTTCCAACCCAACCATCACA
>SMGU01004527.1:0-12115 GCA_004348175.1 Puccinia novopanici
TGAAAGAAAAGGATTCAGGCATCCGTCGAAGAACATGATGCGCAAGAATCGAATCGGCGGTATCTCGATGAAGTTGAGGTTTAACTTCCAAGAGCATTCGAAAATCATTGCGAAAATTGGTTACACTTTTTTCGAGATTCCCTTCAGTCCAAGTGGACATCATAAGCCTGTCATAAATAGTCGAGGCATTCTCGGATGATCTCGACGCATGGTATTCGACAATTGATTTATATAACTCTTTTGGTTTAAAGACTGTTATATCATCAATAAACCGAGACCGATTGTCTGGGTCCAATGACATGCGGATCATCGTCGTCGCTAATCGCTCTTTTTGAACTTTGTCGGTGATGAGAATGGGTGGAGAACCGGGGGTTGGATCCAAAATAAGGGTTTCCAGATTTTTTAAGATCAAGTGATCTAGGATTGAGGTTCTCCATGAGTTGAAGTTCGAATCGTTGAGAACAACGACCTTCTTCACACCACCAGACACGTCCACGAGTGGATCAATAATGCTTTCCGACATCTTTCTTCTCAGTTATTGCGCAAGATTTAGAGCGCTGGGCTCATAACCTGAAAGGATGCGGAGCTTAGTGATAAGCAACAGGACGAGAAGATTGGGAAAGGAAGGGGAGCGGAGCGGAACAATAATCACCTGAAAGGATGCGGAGCTTAGTTATAAGCGACGGGACGAGAAGATTGGGAAAGGAAGGGGAGCGGAGCGGAACGGTAATCCTGAGATTGTTGAGAGAGTTGATATTATTGAGACGATAAAAAGAATACAATCAAATGGAAAGAAAAGAAGAAAGAAAGGGAAAATAAGATTGATAATAAATTATTAATTCCTTTCTGTTGACGCCTCATTATGGGATACAGATCAAATGAAGGGCTTATGTTTTAAATAATTAATTAATATTAATTATAATATTTATAAGCATATTTGAGGCGCATATTTTGTAAGTTAAGTTATTTTATGTTATATTTTACGGCTAGAATAATAAATAGAATAAGGTAAAATAAAATATAAAATAATATGACAAAATGTGCGTAGACAGAACAAAACTTGGCAAAACTGAATAGAACCTTTTGAGGTAAGACAAAACTAGGCAAAACCTATTATAATAATTTATAATCAGGTTGTTAAAGTTTATTAGAGTTCCAGTACTGTCTTATTTGAAAGGATGCGGAGCTTAGTGATAAGCGACGGGACGAGAAGATTGGGAAAGGAAGGGGAGCGGAGCGGAACGGTAATCACCTGAAAGGATGCGGAGCTTAGTTATAAGCGACGGGACGAGAAGATTGGGAAAGGAAGGGGAGCGGAGCGGAACGGTAATCCTGAGATTGTTGAGAGAGTTGATATTATTGAGACAATAAAAAGAATATAATCGAATGGAATAGAGATCATTAGAAAACATTTTTAGAGAAGGAGAATAGAAAACAGTTAGGATGACCATAACACTTACACCTGAAAGGATGCGGAGCTTAGTGATAAGCGACGGGACGAGAAGATTGGGAAAGGAAGGGGAGCGGAGCGGAACGGTAATCCTGAGATTGTTGAGAGAGTTGATATTATTGAGACGATAAAAAGAATACAATCGAATGGAAAGAAAAGAAGAAAGAAAGGGAAAGAAAGAAACGGGCAAAGCCTCTTATCCTCCTCCACCTCTTTTTCATGGTCAATGCACTCTTGAGCATTGACCTCCATCCAAATTTCACACTCTTCTGAACCGTCGATTTGTATTGGTCAACACTTGGTGTTCTCGAATTGGTCAGACCCCAATTTCACACCCCCCCATGTTTTCTAGTCTCGTCATGCCTGCCTTGTCGGTGTTCAGTCGATGCATCCCGCCTGATAAAGATTTTGTCAGGAAGTCAGCGTAGTTCTCAGCTGATTTGACATATTTTAAAAGAAAAGAAGAATTGATATGATCCCTCATCCAATGCAAACGAATGGCGATGTGACGCGTTTTGTGTTGGTACAGGGGATTTTCGAGCAAGGCGATGGCGCCTTGGTTGTCGTTGAACAAGATCGGTTTGAGGAGTTGAAAATCGAAAGGAATGCTGAGCTCTTCAAGAAGAGACTTCAACCACAATAAGTCTTGACCGGCTTCGGTGCTTGCGCGATGTTCAGCCTCACAAGTTGACAAAGCTGTGACGGGTTGTTTTGAGCAACGCCAACCAACGGGGCCAAGAAAATTGACGAGTGAGCCAGAAAACGACTTCCAATCACGAGAGCCACCCCAATCGGCGTCCGCCCATGCCACCATACCGAAGTCACCTCGCCCCAAGACAATACCCATTGTAGATGTCCCTTTGAGATAGCGTATACAGTGGAAGAACGCTGAGACAGAGCGTTCAGTAGGTTTCACCAGGTATTGCGAAAGATAGCTGCACGTGAACGCCAGATCAGGTCTAGTGCATTGAACTAGATAGTTCAACAAACCGACCGCTCGTCTATAATCGAATGACTGATCATGATAATCGCCAGATTCATCTTCTTTTGCGTTCAGCGCAGGGACTAGGGGCGTAACAACAGACTTGCAGTCGACGTAACGGTATTCTTCGAGCATATCGCGGACATATTGATCCTGTACTAGAAAGATTGATTTATCCTGACGATTACGAATAACCCGCATTCCCAAGACATACTTCAATTCTCCTAAATCCGCCATTTCAAATCTGTTCTTCAAACGGTTCTTGGCGAAGTCAACATCTTGTCCAACGATGACCAGATCATCGACGTGAACATAAACGAAAGTGATGGGTTTTGAGAGATGAAGGAATAAACAAGGATCAGAAGCTGTGGGGTTGAAATCAATTGATTTAAAGAAATCAACCAAAGTATTGTGCCACATTCTTGGACTTTGTTTCAAACCGTACAGAGATTTGTTCAATTTCAAACCTTCACCCGGCTTCAATTTCACCGTTACTCCTTCCGGTGGCTTGATGTAGACATCGCAATCAGGTTTACTGTTCAAAAAGGCGCATTTAACATCCATTTGGTGAATTTCTAGATCTAGTTTGGCCGCTATCGCTAAAACAGTTCTCAGAGTGGCAAGTCGACCAGTTGGCGAAAAAGTTTGGTTATAGTCGATCCCTTCTTTTTGAAGAAAACCACGAACAACTAGCTGAGCTTTAAATTTCTCGATTTCACCATTTTCGTCGTATTTTCTTTTGAAAACCCATTTACAACTTATGGGTTTAGAGTCTGGTTTCAACAACGTGATTGACCAAACGTTTTGGCGCTCCATGTTGCCTAGCTCATTGTCAATTGTGGCAATCCATGATTCGGCTTCTTTAGAAGTAATTGCAGATTGATAAGTCAATGGATCTGACGGTGTGGGTTCTAGAATGATGTGGTTACCGCGCGCTGAACGGAATCGAGTCGAAATGATGTTGCCTTCAGACAAAGCTGAAGAAATGTCTCTAGGTGCCACAGAAAAATGTGGCACATATTCATAATTATGTCGTCGTGGCGGTGATGAAGAAGATTCTTCTTCGGATTGAGAATGAGAATCATTACTGGATTGTTCTTGCTGTTCAGGAATGAGATTATTTGGCGAGAAATCATCGGGCACAGATTCTTCGCCTTCTGATTCGAGCGATCCCGGTCTGTCGCCAGGAACACTCTGGAACTCAGAACCAGATTCTTCTTCTGACCGCGTGTTCTGTGGTCGCAAGTCAAAATCAGGCAAGTCGAAGGTTTGTTGTTCGTTCTGTGTTGTTGAATCAGTCAGAGACGGAAACAAATCTTCCTTAAAGCGCAAATTATGAGTAAACAGCACCTTCTCTTGGCTGATTGACCAAATCCTATAATTTTTATGGCCTTCAACATATCCCAACAAAATTCCTCTCGACCCAGTCGAAGACATCTTCGAGTTTCTCCAACGTTTCTCAAGATAATAGATAACTTCACATCCGAATATTCTTAAGTGATCAAGCCTCGGAGAGTAGCCGTACCAAAGCGAGTAAGGAGAATCCATCGACAAAGAAGCTGATACAGTACGATTCAATAGATAAACCGCAGTATTGATTGATTCCGCCCACCAGGAGAGATCAAGGGACGACGTTTTAAGAAGACAGTGTGCCTTTTCGACCACGGAACGGTTTGACCTTTCGGAGAACGGGTTCTGTTCAGGTGTATAAGGAGCAGTTTGTAGCGCAACAATGCCCTTGCTCTTGAAGTACTCATCGAATTTCGAGTTAACAAATTCTCCTCCATTATCTGATACAACTGATTTCACCGAAGTTGAAGAGTGAGTTTCCAGGAGTGAAAAAATTTCCTTCACATAACCAAAAGTCTCACTTTTTTCTTTCAGGAACCGCACGAATCGAAATCGAGATTTCCCGTCCACAACAATGAGGAAATATCGATTTTTTCTCGAAGTCATTGGACTAATCGGTCCGCACAAGTCCATGTGGACTACGTCGAGAAGATTATCGCACTTCGGAAAAGATCCTTTGAAAGGTTGACGTGTTGATTTTGAAAGTAAACATGAATCACAGTCGATTGATTTAAACGTAATACTGGGAAAAAGTCGTTTAAGATAGACATCATTAGGGTTTCCCATTCGATTATGAATTAATTTTGGTGACATGTCGACGTGACAAGCAAGGTGTTCAACTGTTGGAATTTTTAAAACACCGGTTTCATAGGAGCCAGACAAGATCAGAGATCCTTTCTTGTCCAGGACAGAATATTTTTCTCCTTCGGATGGAATCAAAGAACATCCACGTTTCAATAAATCCGACATGGAGATTAGAGAAGATGTCAAACTCGCAGAAAAAATGCTATTCTTAAGCAAAATTGAGCCGGTTTTGGTCGCTAGAGTCGCATCCCCGTATCCATCTGCCGTTATCTTGTTTCCGTCAGCAAGTGTTAAGGAAATCGGGTGACTAATGATGGATTTAAAGAATGACTTGTCATTCAACATTGATACCGAAGCTCCACTGTCGAGGATAATTTCAGATTTGCGAGGTGAGTTCGAGTGAACCATAAACGCTCGAAAATCCTGTTTTGAAGAAGTGGAAATTGCTCGCGCTTGAAGTCGCTGAAAATAAGCAACAGCCTTTTCTGGGTGTAAGACGAAGCAATCTTCTTCTTGATGGCTTGCTTTTTGATTGTGCTTGCCATCAGAACAGGTTTCCCGTATAAACCTCTTTTTTCCTTTAGTCAAAGCTTCAGCAGAAGTGACATTCAACGCTAAATTTTGTTTCTCGCTGTTCCGCCTATTTTCGAACAAATGAATTTCGTTGAAAAGACTCTTGAGATTTAATTCATCGCCCTGTTTCTCTCGAAGAAGTAACGTTTTCATGAAAGAAAAGGATTCAGGCATCCGTCGAAGAACATGATGCGCAAGAATCGAATCGGCGGTATCTCGATGAAGTTGAGGTTTAACTTCCAAGAGCATTCGAAAATCATTGCGAAAATTGGTTACACTTTTTTCGAGATTCCCTTCAGTCCAAGTGGACATCATAAGCCTGTCATAAATAGTCGAGGCATTCTCGGATGATCTCGACGCATGGTATTCGACAATTGATTTATATAACTCTTTTGGTTTAAAGACTGTTATATCATCAATAAACCGAGACCGATTGTCTGGGTCCAATGACATGCGGATCATCGTCGTCGCTAATCGCTCTTTTTGAACTTTGTCGGTAATGAGAATGGGTGGAGAACCGGGGGTTGGATCCAAAATAAGGGTTTCCAGATTTTTTAAGATCAAGTGATCTAGGATTGAGGTTCTCCATGAGTTGAAGTTTGAATCGTTGAGAACAACGACCTTCTTCACACCACCAGACACATCCACGAGTGGATTAATAATGCTTTCCGACATCTTTCTTCTCAGTTATTGCGCGAGATTTAGAGCGCTGGGCTCATAACCTATGAGAACCTGAAAGGATGCGGAGCTTAGTGATAAGCGACGGGACGAGAAGATTGGGAAAGGAAGGGGAGCGGAGCGGAACGGTAATCCTGAGATTGTTGAGAGAGTTGATATTATTGAGACGATAAAAAGAATACAATCGAATGGAAAGAAAAGAAGAAAGAAAGGGAAAGAAAGAAACGGGCAAAGCCTCTTATCCTCCTCCACCTCTTTTTCACGGTCAATGCACTCTTGAGCATTGACCTCCATCCAAATCGCACACTCTTCTGAACCGTCAATTTGTATTGGTCAACACTTGGTGTTCTCGAATTGGTCAGACCCCAATTTCACAACACATACGTTGATCATTTCTTGATGAAATATTATGCGATCAGCGGTGGTTCCGCTGGTTAGGCGTGGCTGAATCGTACCACAAGATGAGCGTTAGATGCCCCCGTTGTGGATACATAGATTTTAATTTTGCATGTTAAATGCATGTTTAACAACATTGCTGAGCTACCGTAGTCAAATTCATTTGAGATCACGGATTGCCGTAGTACACCGAGGTGATCTCATCAGAACGGATCAGCCTAGCCACCTGTTGAGTGTTACTTTGATGCACTGTAGGGCGTAACTCAAAAAAAAACTGATGAGCCCTAGCAAACTCGCTTTGGGTGCCCCATTGTTTAAAACCCTCAGCAGAATCAACTGGGGAGAGATGGTGCATCCTTGTCAGAGTAAAGACGGCGCGTCCTTGTCTGCCGGAAGGGGGGGCGGACCTCACAGGAGGCCTTTTGGGAGATGTGCATTTAATTTGGGAGAAAATTGTAAAAGCATATTATTCTGTAGATCAGGAAGATTACGCAACATGGCTCATCTTGTGGATGGTTTCGATTCCCGCCGCTGGTTAGTTTCAGCGACTTTTTTCGGCCTTGCCAACATTCTGGCCTGCGTAAAATAACTGGGGATGCTCTTGAGTCTTGACTCATGACTCATGAAGTGTGAAATAGTTACTAGAGTGAAACGTCCGGTGTTGTTGTTGTACTGGTTATTGACGCATTATTTGATTCGACTGCGAGATACAATCCCAGAGCCAAATTCTTCTCATCCACCCAGATCCTGGTGATCTCTTGTTGTACCGCTGGATGGATGGTGGGGCTCGTTTGGAGGATATATAATACCACTTCCCTTGCTAGGACGAAATGCCATCCAACCATCTCACTGCTCTTGTACATACCAGCGCATATCCATCTCATCTTTCTTCCGCCGACCTATTACGCCGCCATCTTAATCCAGTAGTCACATTCCGCTGTTGAAAGATGCGATTCTTCGCCCTCATCACCCTCCTCGCACTTTTCCTCATCCAGAGCCAAACCGCCCATGCCGACTTTGTTTGCAACGACGGAAACTACCCGAACGACTAGAAGAAATACGCGGGTGCCCCGCGCGATATAGAGAGTGAGAATTTGAATTACAACGTAAGGGTAGATATTAAGACTCAGGTTGCGCTCTGACGGAAAGAGACGCGTCGCGGGTTAGCTTGGCACGCACGGTATCGGACTCCAACTCGATAATGAATTGCAACTAACCTGACGGAAAGAGACGCGTCGCGGGTTAGCTTGGCACGCACGGTATCGGACTCCAACTCGATGAGAGAAGAAGCCAGGTACCGGGCGTGACAAGAAGATAAACTAGTTACAAGATGCGGCGCAGTAACTAGGTTAAGGTTGATGATGAATGATGAAAATGTCACAAGAAAGTTACAGTTTGGGAAGCCGTACACCCCATGTCTCAACACCCCCTCCTACGCTTCACAAACTTCACCGCCTGATGCCAATCTTGATGACTGCCTCTTCAATTTTGTTTGGTCCAAGCTTCTTGGTGAATAGGTCTGCTTGTTGATTGTTGGTGTTGGTCCATTGAATCTTGATCTTGTTGGCCCTCACGAAATCATTGATGAAATAGAAAGCGCGCATGAGGTATTTTGTCTTTTTCCTCGACGCATTATCTCATGCTATGAGGATTGCTGATTGATTGTCGCAGTAGATCTTCATTGGCAGCTGGTGATTGATGTCTTCCAACATGACCGACAGGCTTGCAAGTTGTTGACTCCCTTCCGACAAAGCAATGTATTCAGCCGCACATGTGGATAGTGCAACCACTGTTTGCCGACGTGCCCCCCATGCTATACTGTCTCCGGCGTGTTTGATGACGTATCCAGAGGTTGACCTTTCATGTTCACCGCCCCAGTTCGCATCAGACCAAAGATCCAGGCTAGATTCTGAACCTTCAAAGAACAGGCTTGAGTTTGCAGTACGCTTCAGGTACCCAATGAGAAAGTCAAGTGATTTCCAGTGACTGTCAGAAGGACTATTGCTGTATCTTGCTAGTAGATTGACCGCGTATGAGAGATCTGGTCGCGTTCCGCCAGCCAGGTACATGAGAGAGCCTATTATTGATCGATACTCTGTTGGACTAACTGACTCGCCTTGATTTATTTCTAGTGTTGAGTCGGGTAGTGTACTGCGTTGAGTGAAGGCAGTCCGTTGGTAGTCTTTACAGATTTGGTCCGCTAGCCTCTTTTGATCTAATTCCACCGTTCCTCCTCTTTTAGTGATGTTGATTCCCACCAGCCTTTTCACCTCACTTGTCCACTTTATCTTCATATCGCACTCCATTCCCCCCTTCAGCTCCTCAATCAGTCTCTTGCTGGACGCCACCGCCAATCCATCGTCCACGTGCAGCCATATTATCACGAAATCAACTCCTTTTCTATAAATGTATAGCGAAGGCTCAAGCTCCGAAGCCACGAACCCAATTGCCTCCATCTTTTTCTTCAGGTGTAGCCACCAGCAGTGTGCCGCTTGCTTGGTGCCATATAGGGCCTTCTTCAATCGCAGGACTTTCCCTTTCAGCTCCGGGCATAGCTCCGTAGGTGGTTTGACATATACCTCCTCTTCGATAGGACTGTATAAATAAGCTGAACTGACGTCAAAAGTTGCTGTGGCATATGAGTTCTTGTTCGCTAGAGAGAGCAACAAGTGTAACGTGTTGAGAGAGGCTGTCGGTGCGTATGTTTCATTGCAATCAATACCAAGGCGTTGGTTGAATCCCTTGGCGACGTAACGAGCTCTGAAAATTTCTTCACCGTTTTCTTCGACTGGCGGTTTAATCGCGAACACCCAACGGCATCCAAGTGCTTTCGCACCCGGAAAAGGATCAATTGGTTCCCACACGTCCAGGTCATCAAACTTCTCGACTTCGTAGAGGGCAGCTTCTCGCCACGCCGCAGCTTGGCTACATGATAACGCTTTCTTGATGGTTTCAGGTAAGCGTCGGTCAGTGGTGATTGGGAGGTTATTGATCGTCGCTTTTTCTTGTTGATCAATGCCTTCGGTGTCTTCTTTGCCCAATTTCAATTCAATCTGGTTAAGGATGAAGTCGAGATCTGTCTTCTTGGTTGATTTCTTGACCGGGAGGTATTGGAATTCTGGAAATACAACATTGGTTGAATGTAGGATTCGTCGTTCGCGTGGAGACCACAGCAGCCATCCCCCTCCAGAAGCTGGATAGCCTAGTAGTCGTCCTTCTTGGGCCCGCTCAGACAGCTTATCACGATTTTCTTGAGGAATGTGAGAAAGGGTCTTTGCGCCGAATGGGTACAGTGAATTCGGATCAACTTCTATGTCGTAAAGCTGAGTAAGTGGTGCGTTGGGTACTTTACTGTTGGGTATCCGATTATAGATGTGTGCCGCTGCAAGGTAAGCATAACTCCAGTATGGTCTGGGCATGCCGCTGTCATGCAGCATCGTACGGGCCATGTCTCCGATGGTACGATTCACACGTTCTGCTTCACCGTTCTGCTCAGGACTGTAAGGAGGTACTGGAGCCATTTTAACGCCAATCTTGTCGAGTTGTCTCTTCAAAGAGTGAACATATTCCGGCGCATTGTCGCAACGGAAGTGCTTCGGGTACCGCTTGAAGTAATTGTTGAGGTGGGCCATCCAATCCATGATCTTCGCGGGTACTTCATCTCGACTGGTCAAAATCGCAAGCCATATGTAGGTGGATGCATGGTCACGCATAGTTAAGACGTAGCGCTTTCCAGACATGTCAAACGGGAACGGGCCTGCAACGTCAGAAACTACTAGATCTAGAGGGTCATCCCGTGGAATCAGGGAGTTGGCTCCAGGTGACTTTTTATCGAGGCTCTTTGATTTCGCACATTGGTCACAAAAAAATGCCTTCCAGTTCCCCTTCTTCAATTCATCTGGGAAATGTTGCTCAAGATATTTCCGTACGACTTTGTCCGACGCATGGCCAAGACGACGATGCCATAGAAATGGATCAAAAGACGGGCGTTGGGTAATGGTATTCACATTCATTACGTTGCGTACATGATCAAGATACCAGCAGTAGTTTCTACAAATCGTATCAAAACTAGTATTTTGTGGGCTGACGAGAGTTGCCTTCATGTCGTCGAAATTGAGCTTCCATCCTGCCTCTACCAATCGTCCAACTGATAGAATGGCCCCTTCGACTCCCGAACAGTAGAACACCTCACGGATCAAGATGTCCCCCTTCCTCGTCGGGATTTTCAAAGTGCCCCTGTATTCGACATCAATCGTACAATCAGTGACTGCCAAATACAATCTCCTCGGATGAGGAAGCCTTTCTTGGGAGATGAATAGATTGAGAGCCCCACTCACGTGTGTGGAGGCCCCAGAATCAAGGAGGATCTTCCCTTCGCTGACTTCTGGCAAGTCGACCTGACGCACGTGATTTGGGCCAGTGTAAGGGTTGTTTGGCGGAATGTAGTTGGACGTTGGTTGATCGTAGTCCTTAGGTGGGGCGCTGATCATTCCTCGTTTCACGTCGCTCCAGAATGCCGCGCAATTGTTGTACCAGTGGCCACTTTGCTTGCAGTAATGACAACTGTCGCCATACCGTTTCTTAAGGGCTTCTGTTTGGGATCGTCCACGATACAAGTTGGCTTTATCGATAGAAAGGGTGGTTGATGGAGATTCCATCGCCTGGTTTGGACGCCGCATATGGGGAGGCGCATAGCGAGGTTGGTTTGATCTGACGGCGTTGATCGCATCGACATCCATCGGCGCATAGGCTTCACTTGCCCCGTCTGCCTTTCCTTTCTGTTTAGTGGAGGCTGACTGAATGATGGTGGCGACGTCGGTGAATGCTGGCGTTTTTGCTGATTCCAAGTGCTGATCAACCGAAAAACGGAACGTTTGCGCATCGACTCCCAGTGGCGCACCAAAGCTATTTTGCAAGCAAAGGCCGATGAGTTCGTCGACGGATAGCTTTAGTGGTGACAGTTCCGCGACGAGACGACTCCATTGGGCAAGGGTTTGTTCACTTCCTGGCTCCTTCTCCATTAACTCGGATAGGTGTTTGACCAGGGAAAGCTTATGGTGACGGTCTGACCTACTGCACTTTGATTTGATGAGCTTGTGCATTTCAAATGGATTGTCACTGGAGGTGTTTTCGACAATGACCAATAGCGTGTCGTCGATGGACAAGCAAATGATGCATGCAATTGCATCCTTCTCGGTTTCGGATCTGGCCTTGAAATTTGCTTCCAGATCGGTGAAAACGTCTTCGTTGGTTGGTCTGAAGACGTATTGGAGGGTTCGGTTCAACTCTTTTTCCCAGATTTGGAAATTGGATCCATCGTAGCGTAGGGTAGCTTGACGCGGATTTTGCTCGTTGTGGACTTTTGCTGGAGATTTGATGAACGTCCAGACAAGGTCGTGTTCTGATCGAGGGAGATTCGGTCTCGGTCCTGCAGCCTGGAACTGGGCAAGCAACGATTCAACTTGAGCTAATCTATTTTGTACTCAAAAAAAATCTTCTGGTGTTGGGTTGGCCATTTCTTTTTCTTTTCCTTTTGTTAAATTATTTTTATCTTCTTCTATTTCTTTTTTTTGATTTTCTAATTTTTCTTTTTCTTCTTCTTTTTTTTTTTTATCATTAACCAACTCCAATTGGTGTTGCTAGGTAATGTTTGTTCCTTGAAGGATGTGATAAGAATTTTTGAGAGAAATGGTTTGTTGTTTTTGGTGAATAATCTTGAAGTGAATTGCTGATCTCTTTTTCTGAGGCTTGTTCTTCATTCATCAAGATGGACTCCAACCCAAGCTCCTTTGCTGATGGCTCCATGGGTGTAGGACTTTCTTCATTGGTATGTTCCATTTGATTTGTGGTGAACTGAGCTTCTACTGAGTTGTCTTCTTCTA
>SMGU01004530.1:0-12639 GCA_004348175.1 Puccinia novopanici
AAATAAAAATAAAAATAAAAATAAAAATAAAAATAAAAATAAAAATAAAAATAAAAATAAAAATAAAAATAAAAATAAAAATAAAAATAAAAATAAAAATAAAAATAAAAATAAAAATAAAGAAATATAAACATTTTCTTGATCAATTCAGGGTGAGGTTTTGTATTCCATTGATATTGAGTTTGAACAATCAAGCTTAAATTCCATAATCATAATTTTAATGAATATAAATTATGGCACAAATGTGAATTTGATATGTCTGAGGTGAAATGTGGTCCACAGGGTCAAATAAATCCAGGGACAAATCAGAGTTAATTTGAAACAATGGATTGTATTTCACCTTAAACCAATTGAATTTCTAGGGGTCCACTGAACTGATGTCCTGCTTTGGAAGAATACATGCCTCTTTTTAGTTTGGATAGATTTCAAAGCCTTTTTTCATGGTTTGATAGGATTTTTAACCCTTTTCAGGAGCCTTGGAGGTGATCAACACCCTCAATGGTCCTCTGCAGAGGAATTTTGGGTGTGGGTGAGCATTAATGAGACCCATGAAAATTTTTTAAAATTCTATTTATGCTCATGGAATTTTTCAATAAAAGGAAACAAGCATACTCAAGGATATTTTCTTGTTGATAAGATATATCCAGAATTTTTCACCTTGGTGAATACCATTTTCAAACCTGAGTGAAGGGCCCATTACCAAATTGAGTTTTTTTTTTTTTTTCATAAAACTGACACCAAATTCAACAGAAATTTGAAGAAAGGCACAAAGCCACATGAAAGGATTTTGAGAGAGATTTTCAAGGTATCTTGATTTGGAATTGTGGCAAGTCTAGCAGGTGAAGGGAGTCTAAAGAATCTAGAAGCAATCAGGACATTTCACATTATATTACACAAAATGGTAGTGAAGGATTAAATTTCTGAAGGATTATAAGAATTATTACTTGAAGAAGATATTTTTTCAGTATTCACTGAACCAGATCCAATATATTTATTTTCTTTCTCTAAATTTTATTTCAACTAATTCTTACATTTTAATACTTTAAATTATGAACTGAAAAAAATCTGGTTCAACACCTTTTGTCTTTGAAATTCAAAATTTCATCATTATTCCCCATGATTTTCTTTCATTTTTTAGCTTATCCTATAGTATCAAAAAATTTCCTTAAAACCCAAAATTAAATCTTCCCCAAGTATTTATTCAATATTTTATTTCTTGAAAAATTGATTCCTTTTGAGCTCAATATTTTTTTTTTAACCAATCAATCATTTGAGAATATTTAGTGCTCATGGAAGAGTCTTCAACAGTTGAACTTGGTTTTTTTTCAAGAAATTCTACTCCATTTTTTAAGATTGAAGGAGATTGTATTATTTTTTTGATTTGTAAGACCAACTGCTCCGGCTGTGCTTTTGCCAAATTTTACTTCCAGGCTATTTTTCCAAATCAGTTTTTTTTTTTTTCATTGTGTTTCCTGTAGTTTATTGAGTCAACTTCATTCATAAATCAATATTGAACCAAAGACTCTTTGCTTTAGTGGTCAACAGCATCCTCCAGTTCTGATGATGGTGCTGTGGTGGATTGAATTGAGGAGGCAACTTCACTCATGGTTTTCACTACCTCCAATTTTTGGATTGGGTAATTTGTGCACCTTCTGCAATCCTTAGATTTGAGGGCTGTTTCTCAGGCCCTCTCTCCCGGATCACTGGGAATTCATTTTTTGTTGTTTTTGTTGAAATATTTTTGTTTCTTATCCAGACTGCAGAATTAATTGCTCCATTTGGGGGCTAAAGAAAATTAATATTGCTTATTAACTCTTTAAGCTCAATTTATACCATGTCCCCATATCATCATAGTGAGGAGCTCCAGAAAATTGCCTCATGTTTAGTCTCTTGAATAGAAGGATTTTTTGTAAAGTCACTCAAAGATTGTTGGTTGAGTGATTCCTCATTATTCAGGTATTGAATCAAATTATAAAATAATTGAGTCCAGGAAGAAAATTTCTTGTTCATTTTGCACAAGGTTAAGGCTATTTTTAAACCTCATGCACTGAAGGAAAAAAATTCTAAATGGCAGCAGTTGCCATGAAAAATTATATTGGGTCCTTTTTAATACTTTTTAGTATCATCCAATTCCAGATCTTGATATTTTTTGTGTGGTAGTCAAGAATTAAATCTCATCTGAACTGACAAGCCTAATTTGGCCAATTTCATCCCATATTTTATTGGTGTTACTGAAATTATGAAATATTTTTTGGCCTTGACCTATTTAAAATGGGTTCTGAAAAACTAATCTAATATTATCAAAATTTTCCTACCTTGTATCTGGATACAGCGAGTTGATCTCATCCATTTTAACTAATTGCTTAAGTGAATTATAGGTTCACCATCAGAAACTATGTTAGGATGATCTTTCTTTAAGTGCAGCTAAAAAATATAAATAAAAACAAACTTATTTAAGCTGGTCTCAGTTAACCTGTGAGGCACCCAAACTATGTAAAATTGGAGGTCCTTGAAATTTTTCAGCTGTCTACTATCCAGAGACAAGCTAACATAGTATCAAAAGACATCATAAACTATATTTCCACCTTGAAAATTTTGGGAATATTCAAATATTATTACTTAAACAGATTCTTCACCCAACATAACCTAGGGTCACTCCCTAGAGTCTATTCCATAAAACTCTCCCTTCTACTACTTTATCATAGCAGAAGCCATGAATTAGCCAGAATCCTGTAAATTAGACATATGAATGTCACAGTACCCTATAAACAAAAACACAAGGTTTCCAAATATGTATTTACTCATGAAAATGGCATACCCATGAAAAATAAAGAATAAGTAAGAATAAATAAACTACTATAGAAAAAGCTGATACCATGGGAAATGACACATCATTCCCATAGAAATTTAACAATGAGAGAAGATTTATTAAACCAGGAAGATCCACTGCCTATCCTGAGAAATACTATAATATAAAATGTCAAAAGATTCTCTAAAATAGAACTGCTGCTGTGAACCTGAGCTGTTACTGATCCCACATCCTCAGGATTTTCACAGAAAAGCTCCATAATTTTCACCAGAACTCTGATTTTGACTCAGAAGCCCCAATACAGACTTAAAAGCAGCCTATATGCCCCTGTATCTGGTCCCCCAGCAGCTTTAGACCCAGAATCAGATTTATCCATAGCCACCTCTATGAATTAACTACTGAGTAGTTTCTTAAGTCTTCCCAGTGTCTCAAAACTCTCTTATAATTTGTAACAGAAACTCCAAAAACCCTGACTGTTCCCTGCTTGAAGGATTTCCCTCCAGAGAGGATTTATCAGTGAGTACTTCCTCTTGAAATCCTTCCCCCACACACATATCCCTGGGCACCCCAAAAACCCCTGCTTTCAGGCCCCAGCTTATCAGGTTAAATCCAAATACCCCCAGGCCCATCTGGTCCTGATATTTAGAGGGCACCCAAAAACCCCTGCTTACAGGCCCCTCTGGAATTTTATTCCAAAACTCCCCTTTTTGTGGCCCCTTTCAAGCCTCCTCTCTATTATCATCCTATCTAAAATATGCCAAAACATCCAAAAACCCGTCAAAACCATTTAAAAACTCACAACCCATCTATTCTGTATTTTTGTGTTACCTTTGCAGCCCGTGTAGATAGAGGGTTGTAGACCTTGGCATTACAATGGCTGACAAAATAACTAAATTTATTTCCATCTATTTCTCTCTAAAAAGAGTTTTTCCATTCAAACTATTTTCAATAAAAAAATTTATCCTTTCATGATACTCTTCTCATTTTTATACCCATGTTCAAGACATGTGTTGTGGTGTAGTTGTATTGTGATCTGGATATATTCAGGCTTGAAAATAGAATGATTTTCTATCTCAAAGTTCAAATTGAATAAATAATCAATTTGAGTTCCCCCCACCTTTGAAATAGCACTCAGTGAGAATTTTAATCCTTTGTTATTCCTCCTCCTCCTGTCTGGGTCAAGCAGAGCTTCCTTTTGCATCTCAGAATATACTATTCAGAGTAATTTCAATTGAGAGACCTACTCTGACATTAAGTCTCTGCTCCTAATTCATACCTTCACCTCTCTTTGTTTCTCTTCTCCTGATTTGATTAAATAGACCCCTACTGACTGCTTACCTGTTCCTCTCCTTTGTTTTTTTGGCTTGTTTTTCCTGCATCAAATAAAACCACATATGTTTCCATTCAACCAGCCTTGGCTGACAGCCCATAAAGGTTGAACTGGTTCTTGCAAATATTACTTTCTTACCAGAACCCTCTGTCGACTTGTCCAGAGGAGGCTAGTGACTACACAGCTTAAAGACCCTCTTCCTTCTAGCCTGTTTGTTTTCATTGCTTTCATCTTAAAACACAACTCAATAAAAACCCAACCTTGTGTCCTATTGTCACTCTAGAGGCACAGGCTGATCACGATTTTAAAGAGGAAGCTATTTTCTAAAAGTGAATTTTTTTTTCCATCACTTTCCAAGTCCAAGAACGGACGGACGCCATGGTAGTTTGGGTGGGGTTGATGGATCTGATCCCGATGAACGGGAGTGGAATAGTGTGCTGCTTAAAAGCGAAGTTGTTGATGAGTCGATGTGCTCGATCGAGCGGACTGGAAGGATTGTATCGATGATCAAGTGGATGGAAGCATGCTTGCTCTGAAAGATTCATAACTCCATGAACATTCGATGCCTTCGTCCATTTCCACCTTGATCCATTCCATCCAATATATGTAATATTTATACTATTTAATTATCTTTGCCGCTGCATGATGAACAACCACTCCAAGTCAGCCAGTTCCTCTGCTATTCGAGTCCCCAAGAGATTTGGCTCAGCATCGCCTGGGCCCATCCCCACCAGCAGCATTAACTCACCTCGCTGGTCCCAGTACTCCTGCACAAAATGGTGATGTAGGCACCTAATAATTGTTTCCAGATCCCCAGTCCTTGCTTGTGCGGTGTTCCAGACTCATCGTAGACCTCTTTTTTTTTGGGGGGGGGCTCACATCGCTCTATCTCACCAAGTGCAAAGCCAAGTGCCCTGCATCAATCGCCCTTGCACGACAACAACAGGACATCCCCCTCCCACAAAACAAAAGAGGCTGATATTCAAAGAGAGAGAGCGAAATGTATGTGCTGCATAGACCTACAAGATCTAAACTGCGAATCAACGAGACAAAAAAAAAGTATCATTTCGAATAGAGTATATAAGTATGCGAGCAGATGAAATAGATCTCAACAAAAGAGAAGTCAAGTCCATTTGAAAAGGGATAAGGAAGAGAGCCTAACTCTTGCAATTTAGAGGAGCAAATAACCACCCTGGTAGTAAAAACGAACGAATCCACAGATATGAGATAGAGAGATGGATAATCCCATGTAAATGATGTGGTGATTCTCTAAATGTAAAAAGAGGACAGTGAGCAACATGAGATGAAGAGAAAAGATGCAGCTGATGTAAAAGTGTGGTGAGAGAGAGAGAGAATGAGAAAGAATGAAGGACAAGGGGGATTAGTAATCGATATCTGTGTCCAAGCCGTCATCGCCATCTTCGATGAGGTAATTTTCCAAGAAAAGTTCGTCTTCAGGGCGCAACTGCAAGCTAATAAGAGAGCTGCAAAAGCGGCCACCTTGCTGAGTAGACAAGGAGCCGTTGGAGCGGGCGGCAGTGTGATGGTCGCGATGATGGTCGGCAAAGACGGTGGAGCTGGGGGAGATGGCTTGGGAGGAGAGCGAGCTGCTCCTAGAGCATTGGTTTTCAGCCTTGTTCTCAGCCCCTTCCGCTTCTGCCCGCCAGTCAATTTCTTCCTGCTCTTCTTCCATAATCACTGACTACCTATGCCACTCGTCCGGGCTCACTTCCTCCTGCTCATCCATGTATAATTGACCACTTGACAACATGGATCGCGACATGCTTCCATTTTGCGAAGTTGTCTGTTGACTGCCCTGCTTTTCAGCACGTCCAGCTCGTTGGGAGGGGATTTTCAACGGCGACAGGGGAGATTGAAAGTCGGGCACTGAGCGCTGAGCAGTCGAGTTGCGCGGGCGTAGATGAGATTCGAGTTTTCTGGGACTTGTCATTGGAGATTCTATGTCATGAGGCTGACGTCCTTGCCAGTTGTTCAATTCAAATTTATTCAGGTTGTTGTGTGACCTGGACGCCTGTAATTTCGGCTTCGGCACGGCATGACGAATTGTATTTACTGACTCAGAAGATTGCTGTCGGGGACAATGGAATTGAACTGGCAAGCCTTTGTCTTGCTTTCTTCCAATGTGATCTGATGTTCCCTGCGATCCAGAGGCATTAGGAGACAGGTAAGGGCTAGAGGCTTGGGTTCTCAAATCACGTGGTGATGGTTGGCCAAGACCTTGAGATGAAGCCGTGGAGGCGGTTCTCAAGTCAACTACTGCCCACTTCAGCTTGTTGGCCATCAAATCGGCTTGGGTTTCCAATCGTGAATTTTCAATTTCCAGGTTATTGGTCATCTGGCTCAACCAAGCGATCTCTTCTCTGGCTCTACTTAGTTCCTCGGTTTTCCAGGCATCTTCGGCCAAGAGCCTCTCCCTTTCTCGGTTCAGCTCCGCTTCCCTCTCCCTGGTTTGAGCCAGAGTATCTAGTAGATCATCTCGCTCGGCGGCAAACGCTGCGCGCGTGTCCTCCAGCTTCACGCGTTGCTTTTTAATGACGGCCAATAACTCAGGCTTGGTCATGAGTCTCAAGCTGACTTTGTTGAGATTGCCACTCTGGACCGAGTCAAGGCCAAAGCGACTAGAAGCCTGATGTGATGAAGAATGACTGCCGCGTTCATATAAAGACTCCATTTCACTGCCGCTCCCGCAGGATTCTTCGTCGTGATTTATCGACTGCATATTGGTTGAAGACGATAGTTGATGACGATGAGCTCGTGGGTTAACTGGATCCGGTCGAACCCGAGTCTGAACCATTGATGATAGAGAGCGGTTGACGGTCTGATCAGTGCTAGTGTCATGAAGCGGACGTGAGGGGTGCCAGCGGGGTTCCTGCTGAGGCGGTCGTCCGGTGATTCTCGAGGACTGGTTAGCCTTTTCGGGGAAAAAGTCATAAATGGAGTGATTGGAGTTTTGTCTCGTCTTTTGCCTTTCCCTGGGTGATCCGTCATCATGAGAGCCCAAGGCACTGCGCACTTGTACACGCTCCGAAAGGATCGCGTGTTTGAACGAGGGGAGCTTGTTGAATCTGTTTGGCGTGGAGATGGAGGAAATCGCAGAAGGGGATGTCAGCTGAGTGGAGTATGATTCGGGTGTGTCGTATCGTTTTTCGGTGGAACCACGGGATGTAAGCGAGACCTTCGGTTTCCGAGGGTAAAATGACCCGCCCCAGTTGACGTTTGAATGATGATTCTTTTCAAACTCTGTTGAGGGCATACATTTCAGACGATGTAGAGCAACGGGCAATCGACTGGGTAGAACTTGAGATGCAGATTTTTCCGCTTCGTGATCAAAATCATCGACCTGAGAGCCAGCATCTTCGCTGAGGAGCTCATATTGAGGGGGTTGTGCTTGTTGACTAGGACATGAAACGGACAAAAATGTATTAGTATCATGCCGGCATATAGCAAGCATCATCTCGGGCGGTTGGTGTTATCTGGTGGGAACATGTGACTCACAAATTGATATGCTGATGAGTGGTCGCACTAGATGAGCTGCCTGATTGCGCACTATTATCATGCGACCTGTGATAAGCAAAACCAATGAGAAGGTTAGCGGGGGCAAATTTAAATCTCGTATCAGTCAGGGGGATCATCGAGCATACCCAGTTTGCGGTAAAACATTTGTTGCGATATTGTCAACTATGCCCTTGAGGGTTTCCCTACACAGAGCGCAAACATCCCCACTTCATGATTAGTAGGATTTCATTACCAAGAGAGCGAGCAACTGGTTTTTAAAGGAGAGCTCACGTGGGGCGAAGATTATGGTCAGTAGGCTTGGTTTCTGAAGAGGAGGACGGTCGAGATGGCGAGTGATTAAGTAAAGCAGGGATAGGAAGATGTGGGGTGGTCGGCGGTAGAGGCGGGGGTGGTTCATCGGCTACTTGTTGAGGGGTGAAAATGGGACCATGGGTTGAGGCGTGTTTCAATTGTTTGACTTGATTTTGTAGGCCAAGAATGATTTGACGAGCTTGTTCTAGTTCAAGCTGAGATGCGACTTGCGTATGAGGTGATTGCGAGGGATGGGGTTGGATTCTCGGAAGAACAGGTCTGCTGGAAAGGGAAGGCGAGTTGTCCAATCGAGGAAGAGGTACCGCGATCGAAGGGGAAACAGTGTCGGCAGAACCAATGTGAGCCACAAAAGCCGGTGATGAAGGAGTGGGTTGTGGAGTTGATGATGTTGAGCTTTCAAGTGAATTCGCCGAGGAATTAAGCGTGTGACGTGCTTTGATGTGAAGTGAGGAAATTGACGAAGTGTGATTGACGTGTCTGACAGGTGTGGAATTACCACTGCGCACGGAGGGTAGTTGAGGGGAATGATTACTACTTCCCATGTGAAGATGGGGTGAGGGAGGTTTCTCACTGGGAATAGGTGACGTGACGGAAGAGGGAGGGCGAGAGTCGGGTGTTGATGATGTACCGTAAGATACGATGGGGCTCTTGGGGGAAGGGACAACATGGCTGTGATTGGAGGATTCGATTAATGCAGCTGAAGGAAGGGGGGAAGGCGTAAGAAAGAGGGATGATCTCGTTGTTGAAAGGATTGTGCATTCGGGCTCCAAGTTACTCTTGTGTTGCGCCGGTGGGAGCGAATTGGACTGATCAAACATATATGTAAAATCTCCAAGGTCCAATGGGAGCGCATTTGGAGAGGAAACGCAATCCAGGAATGGGCGATCGATTTCGGTCTCAAAAGTGGGTTTAATAGTTGGTTTGACTGATGTGGAAGATTCAGAACTGGTTGACTTGAGGGGTAAGGTGGAGGTTTCTTTAACTGGTAATAATGCAGATTGGGATGGAGATTGATGATGATGATGATCCTCGGGCTGAACTGAATCCGAAAGTGAGCCATCCCGATCAATTGGAGCGACTAGATGGGTTTCCGCTTGAGGCGTGGGCGATTGAACAGGCGAAGCAAGAACAGCGGGACTAGCTAAGGGTAATTCGGCATGTTCACTGCGAGAGCTGGCGGCTTCTGCAGCTTGAGCATGAGCAAGACGTTCAGCAAGCTTGCGCAGATCCGCGTCGCTGAAGCCCAAGTTGCTGCGGTGTGGCAGCTCGCGATAGGAAGAATGGTCATTTGACTGTTCGGAATTCCATGAAGTGGTAACGGACTCGGGAGAATCGGTTTTTTTTGCTGAGGGCGGACCAATAAACGAAAATCGAGCGGCAAGTCTGTGAGGCTTCTGAGAATGGCTTGATACTGCTAGTTCGAGAGAGCAACATGATTAGTGCCACGTAAACGTTTTTTGCGCGCATTATTGGAACAATGCAATAGAAGTATGTTAAATTTTGCAAGAATGAAAGCTTTTTTTGTTGGGGAGGGGGACGCGTGTGTGGCGACTTACTGGCTGCAACGTTTCCGCCATGAGGAATAGGAGTAGGTCGCTGCGAGTGAGGTGGGAATCCGTTTAGAGTAGGTGAAGGGATAGTGTTTTGAGAGCTGTGAGAGTTAATCCTAATGACTCTGGGACCCTCCTGACTGAGTGGTTTCTGGTTAAACTGTGGATAAATTTTTCGACCAGTGGGAGCTGGTTCGATGACGATCCTGTTGGGTGGAGTTACGGATAACTGTGGGTTTATTGCAGTTGGAGTGGACCTAGGGAGGTCGTTTGAGGGACGAGGAGTCATTGAAAGGGATGAAGGGTCCAAGAGGAACCAGTCTACCGACCCCTCCGTCACGTTTTTTTCCACGTTTTTTTCCTTGTGTCGGTTAGCACGATTGAAGGAGCCAAACATTTGGGCACCCAAAGGGTTAAGTGAAACACTGCCTGCATGGGAAGCAGAACGATCTGGGGATGAGGATTGGGATGAGGATAAGTCGGACCTTCCGGTTGAATTAGAGGGGTCAGGTGCAGGTTGAGAATGGAGCTTGAATTTGGAAGTGGAAGTGAATAGTTTTGATTTGAGGAGACGGAAGGAAGAAGCGGTAGGAGCAAGGGAAACGGGGGGAGAATGATCTTGAGGGGCCATCAAGGACAAGAAACGGGGACGGGAGGCTTGGTGTGGTTGAGTTGGCTGAGAGGAAGCGTGTGGGGAGGAAGCACGCTGGGTGGAGGCAGAGGATTGAGAGTCGGCAATGGAGCTGGGAGGAGACTTGAGATAATTCTGAGGAAAAGTTAGGCTAGAATAAGAGGGAGAAGGAGTGGGGAGGTAGTGGGGAGGAGACTGATGAAGATGGTTGGATGGATTGAAGTCAGCGGAGAAGGAGTACTGATTGAGAGCGATTGCCTGGAAGGCACTGAGTACTCGGGCAGGAGGGGCAGGGGAACCAGAAGGAGTGGGAGGGAGAGCATGGCAGGGTGATGATGATAGTGAGTGATGGGAGTGATCCAGCGTATTGGTACTGGAAGTGCGGGAGCGAAAGAGAGCCATTATGATGGATCAGTGCTGGCTGGATTTGTTGGACCTTTGCGTCGGCTAATTTCCACCCAAAAGGGGTAATTATTCTTCATGAGACCATCCTGGAAGGAGCACTGGTAATATTAATTGATGGTGAGGTGGTGGCGCATCCAGATATTGTGGTGATGCGGCCAGCCGGAAGAAACAAAAGGCCATCGGAAGAAACGCATGGACGAGGAAAAGTGGTCAATACATGCGCGCCTCGACATATTAATACATCTTACATAGGCCGGTGTTGTGTTTATGCACCCAATAACATATTTAATTACTCTCCCATCCTTCTCGGAAAGGTCTGGGAAAACAAAAAAATAAACTCATCCAAACTAGCAATCTTATTAATCATCATCACCGGATCATAACCCTCCCTAAGTTTAACTTACGGATGAAGTCTATGCCAATGTTCACCTTTCATGTCTGCTTGGTGAACAGGCATTCAGAAACAGTTCCTCATACTTGATGAGGTGGAGCCAGGCTACGTCGGAAGCTGAAAGTCACAGACACTTAGTCTTGTGATAGTGACTGATCACAAGGATGAAAATAGTTAGTTATATTCAGTGTGTAAAAGTTAGTAATGAGAAGAAGCTCCGCAGACTAAGTACACAGCTAGTATTGGTAGAAGCATACCTGACTATAGGGCTATCCCAAAAATAATTGCTATGAGGACCCCGGAAAGCCCCCTAATAGGCGGGTGATGTAAAAGGTATTGTGACTAGAAAAGAGCAAAAACCTTGAAGTATCATAATCATTGCAGGAAAGGAAAGCCCATAACTATATATACACTTTGAATAGTAAAATTGACAAGGTTCTACACAGTTCTATGCAAGGCTTGTAAATACATACTCATAATCCTCAACCAAAGGTATGGAATTTGGGCAAAAATGCCAAAAACATACTCTTGAAACAGGTATGTTTTGGTAAATTTTTCCAAAAGCCTACTCATCAAACGCCCATGTAGGGTATGTAAAACCTACTCGATGAGCCAAAAACTTTCAAACCCTAAAATACCCTGGGGGATTCCTCAGCATTAGGGTAATTTTAGCTATGGCTTAGTCATGAAAGAGGTATTGATGGGTCAAAAAACCTTGATCCCCGCGGGGCCCTGAGGTATGAATTTTTCCCAAATCTAGGGTTTTTCATCACCCGCCTATATAGGGGCTTTCCAGGGTCCTGATGTAAGCCATTAAGAGAAGGCTTGAGCCATCTTGAACTCTTGACATATCTTTATATCAGTTAATGGATATTTAAGTTGTGCCATCCAAATGGTTTCACATTTTTTCACCAACTGGTTATCAAATTAAAATGTGAGCAGCTAGCATATGGTTCAAATCCATGTGCAGAAAGGTTGAACAACCAGCCCCTGCATGAAACTGTCATAAAACAAGAAAAAATGGAAGCATTTGTGGGTTTTCTTGTCAAAAGGTGAGAGATCAATGCATTTAAATGACCTACATCTGGACCGTTTTTGGAGGATGTAGAAATGGTGAGGAGCCTATAAGGGCCTATAATATTGTATACACAACCCCAGTGATGTTTGATTTCCTGGGGAAGAAATGATTATGGCCAAAATCAGTAACCAAAGGGGGCCACTTTTCCTCACATAGGAAGATATATTTCATGTGTTTTCCCACCATTTTTGGAAATACCACCCAACCCTGTTTTTGACAACAGCTTTTTTCAAATTTAGGGTATTCAAAATTGAAACATAAAATCATAAAATCATAAAATAACATGCTTAAAAGCATAGTTTGATTCTTTGGCAGGGGATTGTCAATAGATTTTTATACAGTTTGACAGGTCCCTGCAAAAACAATTTGTGTGAAAAGTGATTATGATTTTATGTCCCAATTTTGAATACCCTAATTGTGCAAAAAAAAAGGAGAAAAAAACTGTTCTCAAAAATTCCCAGGGACACCACACCCTAAAAAAGGGTGTAAAACCCTGCATTATGGGGTACTAGGTTGGCTATGATCTTATCCACTGCTTCAAACTCTTGGCAATGGCTTTATATGATGTTTTGAAGCCATAGCAGGTATGAACTAGG
>SMGU01004534.1:0-20647 GCA_004348175.1 Puccinia novopanici
TTTGTGAAGGGACTTGAACCCTGAGCCCTTCAACTGAGAATGTTATTCCTTTTCTGCTATTGGCAGAACTTTATATATATTATTCCTGGTCAACCATCAAAATTCTTCACAAATGACATCCAGATTTTGAACAACTCAACAGATTGAGCAGGAGGAATACAGTTGTCCATCCATGGCTCCCAGAAAGTTGGACACCTAAAAAACTGTTGTGATTGGCTCATACATATTATGTTTTAATGAACCTTGGAAAAAATGAAAAAAAAAATCTCAAAGTATGGGTTTTTGCTCTGTTTTTTTTTTTTTTTTTTTAGTTTCTTCCATTCCTTCCTTACTTGATAATTAAGCTTGTGTGATCATCCCTTGAGATCACAATCACAATTAATTTTTAATCCATTTCCATGACAACTCAGAGTCACATCCACAATCCAACCCCCAAGATGGCTGCTCTGGGCATAGATATACTTTCAAGAATCTGACCTACTTGGGCTGGTACCCATGAAGATGACAATGAAACAGAAGAAACTGATGAATAATTCAAAGTTTGCTTTTTATTTCCTATTAAATTTCTTGATTCAACACTAACACACTCCCTCTCTCTTTAAAGTTGCATCAAAAGATCTCTTGCTCTACTAGCAGATTTTTTACTCAAAACAGAAAGGAAAAAAATGGGTTGGGATTCAATTTCATCACCAATGTCTTCAAGATTTAATTCCATCACAGATCAACTTCTCAGAGCATGCATATTGGTTGGATCCTGCTGAGTTGTAAGGTGGATGAGTTGCCAATGCTTTTAGCCCGCTGCACCTATTCAGAGAACGTTAGTTTCTGATCAAGGATGATACCCAACCATCTGGTTGATTTTGGGAAAGGAAGCTCAAGGCCACCAAAGCTGGAGGAGGGCGGTGTCAAATGCTTGTTAGAGACAAGCATCAGGACAGCTTTCCTTTTATCAAACACCACACCAAATCGGGCACCCCATTCTATCAACCTCAAACCCTCCTCATGAAGATGTTCTAATGCCTCAGGTAAAGTATCTGCAGCCACCAGGAGGACTATATCATCTACATACCCAATCAAAATGTGGTTGGCAGTCATTGCAGCTGAGTGGCTGCCAAACAGACCACTGTTGTAGATTATATAAAGCATTACCAACAGGGGAGAACCCTGAGGTAAGACTCTGGGAATATTATATTTGTAAGATATATAATCACCCAAATTCATTCTTGTGGTGCAGTTAGTCAAAAAAAGTTCGTCAGCATAGTGAGATAAGGAGGGCAGGAGAGATCTTGGAGTTGACCAATCAATTTTTCTTTGAAGACAGAGGGATACACTGATTTCACGTCAAGGAAGAGGCCTGCTACAATCTTGCCCTTTTGCCATTGGTGTTTTACCCAAGAGGTGAATAACAAGAGTGCATCATTGATATTTCTGCCCCTCCGCCCCCTGTATGGCCTTGGGGAAGAACATTGTTATTCTTGACCCAATGAATGAGTCGCTCATTGATTATCTTCTTGAATAATTCAACCAACGTGAATAACAAGGCAATCAGCCTGTATGCATTAGATCACTGTAATTGGGCTTATCTGCCTTACGAATTATTGCCATGGTGGCCCATCTCCAGGCTGCCAGGAAATAACCCTCTGGATACATGCATTAAAGAGCTGGGTGAGAAAGGGGGTCAAAGTTTTCCCACATGCTTTCAGAATTTCATTGGGAATGTCATCTGGTCCTGATGATTTTTGGGGTGAAGATTGGAAAGGGCATGCTTGACTTCTGCTGTGGTGACAGGTGGAAAGTTAATGCTTTCTTTGGGTTGAAAGGGAGTTAGGTCATTCATACCACAGTCATTGCGGATGATATAGGTGCTGGCAAAAATAATGCTGGCCTGCTCCTCTGTCTCAGATGAAAGGGATCCATCAGCCCTATATAATGGGTCTATAAGGGATGACTGTGTAGATTTGGTAAATTTGAAGGCCTTAAAGGCCGAGCCTTCCACTTTCCTAGCAATAAATCTTCTCCAATGGAGAATTTTCAGCTCTTCTACTTTGGATTTAAAGGCCTGTTGCCAGTCAAAGTAGCATTTTTGGGCATCCTGAGTGTTACTGAGGATCATCCACCTCTGTGGTCTATTCCGAGCTAATACCAGAGGACCCAAAATGGCTGGGTCCCACCAGGACTTAGACCTTCAGTTACCTTACCAACTGGATGTTCCTGAACTTGGTGAGAGCTCTGTAGAGCCAGCGGTGGGCCACTATGCTGCACTACACTACATGGGCAAAATAGCGTAGCGTAGCAGTTTTTTTTTTCCGCCAATGCTGTAGCATTAGCATCACTACAGGGCTGCTACAGGCCGCTAAGATGCATTACGCTATGCTACAGTGCTTGCAGTGGCTATTTCCTGCTACAAAGAGCTGTAGCGCAGCGTAGCAAGGCCTTTTTTTGGCCCCGCTCCGTTAGCATTAGTGCAAAACTGCTAACAGCAACGGCAAAAGCCATTAGCTGTTAGCGGTTTTACGGTAACACTACCATTAGCGTAGCAGCCTGCTGTTGGTAGAGCTTGTGTCAAGCCTGAGACCGCCTTGTTGATATCTGCTGTGGAAGAACTAAATGAAGGGGTAGTTAGCTTCTCCATAGCGGAGCTCACATCCTGTCTTAATCTATCAACATCTAGCTTATTGAACAAAAAAACACACCTAACCGTGGGAAACACAAGACAGGAATCTAGGGTAAGGGAAAGGAGAATGGGCTGGCGATCCAAGGCATGGTCATCCTTGCCTACTCTACAGCCTATAACACAACAATTACAGTGGAAGTTTGTCCAACATAGGTCTCCCGTCATCTGTGCACCACATGGGCTTAGGAAGGTGGGGATGCCTCTGGGTGAGATTAGGACAAAGCCCTTGGCGCCCATTAGGTGGATTAAATCCCTTGAAGGCAGGTGGGTATGGTGATAGCGTGGGGGTTCCACATGGGGTGGTGCAAATTTGAGTTGAGCATAATGATGGTGGCTACCGAGCATGTATAATGGGTTTGGAGCCAGTGTTCTAGCAGAGGGAGGCCTTCAAAGGAGGAGGGGGGTTATAGATGGAGAGAAGGTGAAAACAGTTTGGGGATGGTGCAGACAGCATAAGAGCCATTTTTGTGATCAGTTGAGAGTTGAGGGGGAGTCCATGGAAATTTTAGGGAGGGATGGTTTTAGTGATATAAATACAGCATCTAGGCCTATCCACCTGATTGCATGGTTTATCCACAGGAGAGATAAGATGCCACCTGGCATAATTTGGGGGAAGAAAAGTGACCGGATTGGTCCATGGTTCTTGAAGAAGGACCACAGACGACAATTTTTTGGTTTCCAAGACACTATATGCAGTATCTTTACAATTGTGACAATTGAGCTGAAAAATTTTCACCTGCGCCTGTGAAGTAAGCTGGAATTGTGAGGAACTGGGAGAAGAGGAAGACTGTGAAGGGTTGCAATGATGGGGGGAGGAGGAGAGTGTGTCTAAGTGCATATTTAGGGAAGATAACTCTATCATGAGGTAGTGGATATGGGGTTTTGATCTTTGGAAAGTGCTGCTAATTCTTTTGCACAAATGGGACATGTGTTGCTCAACAGAGAGTGTTCATATTTTGGGTCAGTGAGATCAATCTCAGAGGGAGTTTTAAGATCTCTGTTCAAGAATTTTTGGCAGCTGTGGGTGGCATCTTCCATCCCACTGCATGAAGCAGAGTTATGGTTGCCACTGCACTTGGAAAAAACCAATTTCTCCTTGCAGGAGTGAGCTAAGTGCCCAACAGCTAAGCAATTGTAGCACTGTTTTGGGCCTTGAAGGTAATTCTGACCCTTATGATGCAAAACTTTATAACACAGGCCAGCCCTTTCTATGTCAAGGGCTAATTGTATGTCAAAAAAGATATGAGCAAAGTGCTTGTAGCCTTACCCAAAAGCTTGGGGTTAAGGACCCATCTAATGCAGTGGATTTGAGAAGGTTTGATGGAGTTTTGTTGGCAAAGAGTTGCAAAATGCTCTTTATTTTCCACCTCAAAACTGGTTGGGCAGGAGTGTAGCAGCACTGGGTAAGAAATACTTGTTGTGACAAAGTTGGGTTCAGCCCGTTTGGTCCAGAGATGTTTATTATCCAGGAGCCATTTGGAAGCTCTCCTATCCTTGGTGAAGAATTTAACATCCCCATTAGGGAACTGAGCAATTGCTCTAACAACCACAGGTTCTTGATAAATCTTTGCTTCTGCAAAGTGCAGGTCTTCATTGATCTTACCGGCAATTTGCGCTGCTGTGAGCCCTTCAAATGGTTTGGGTTGGTCAAACCACTTTTGAATGACCACTTGCCCCAACTTAAACCTGTTAATGTAAGCATTGGAAGGGATGGCTGGCAGGCTATTGGTCACTGTTTCTTGTTTTTCTTGGTTAGATCCATTACTAACCTTCTTGGAGTAAAGGATTGCAGGTCTGTTGGGCAGACCTGCCGGACGAGTGGGTAGCTGAGCAGGGTTGATGCTGGTGTCAGGTGGAGACAGCGTCTCTACCTTCTTCTCTAAACTGGATAAGTTAGCCGCAATCTCCTCTATTCTCACCAGCAGAGTATTGAAATGATCTGCCTGAGTTGGAACAGCCACCTGGGCATTCTTCCCTGCTACGGTCTTCTCCAGATTTTCCATCCTAGACATTAACATGTCTAGCATGGTGGAGATCCTATCCAGGTGCAGCATAGGCGCCTCAGGTAGTGGACTTTCTGCTACATACATGTCCACACCGGACATGTCTCCACCAGGACCTGGCCCTCTGCCTTGCAGCAATAGGGAGTTGGACATACACTTAAAGTTATAGGGGTGGTGTGAGAGTGATGAGGCACAGAAAAAGGGAGAAGAAGAGTGGGGCTAGTGCTCTATGGTATTGCAGAGGGGGAAGGAGGAGATGTTCACTGAGCTGGTTTGGTGGTGGAGAGTGGCAGATTTTAAGATGGTATTTTTGGATGATGTCAAAAAAAGGTGATGGTTATGGTATTCAAAAATCAGACATAAAATCATAAAGCCATTTCACATAAAATTTTTTTGCAGGGAACTGTCACAATACATAAAAATTTATTGCAAATCCCCTGCCAAAAAATGAAACTATGCTGTTATGTGTGATTTCATGTCCAAATTTTGAATACCATAGATGTAAAATAGGAAGGAAGAAGCCCCCTAGCTTAACACAATCCCCTCCAATTTGGAAGGATAGCCACTGCAGCCCCGCGCAGCAGCCTCCAAAGGAGGGGCTTGCAGCTAAAGTCAGATTTTCTGCCTGGAAGCAAATGGCATTTTGGTGGAGCAAAAATGCCTTGACCCGGCAGAGGTCATCTGTCAATATTTCTCACTGACGGATTACACCATTGGATCCGCCTGATTTGTGCCTTGCAGTGGGTCCAACACTCATCATCCCCTCAAATTTATTACACATGCTACAATGGTTTGAAAGTTGGAGTTTGTGTTTTTCTTGTGCTGTGTCAACCTTGTATTTTTCCTTCTTAGTTCAAATCTCATATCAGATGGGGAGGAATACAGTGCAATATGGTAATAGCACTTAAGTATCACAAATCAGCTACCTCCACTTTGATCATCAGGATGGTAGGCCATTTGCGGCCTCCTAGGGAAAATAATAGGCTCATCTGAAAGCCAAGATGGATGCCTACTGGGGCCCTTTCACAGCATCTCTGTACCCCCTATGCTTCTCGCGCAATCGATCATTTTGTCAAAAAACTCCATTAAGTTGATGCTACAGGAGCCACTTCCAGGCCAATTATTGGACTTAAGTGGCAAGCCCCTCCTTTGGAGGCCGCTGCGCGGGGCCTCCGATGTGTAAGCTAGGAAGCCCCCCCCCCCCACCGTGCATCATGACTCCATGAGCTGTTCACCCGAAATGTTGAGCATGCCCGAGGAACCCCGGGTGGTGGAAAAACATCCCGACGAGTATTGATTTATGCTTTACATAAGCAGCTGGCGGATGATCGATGCAAATCCATAGAAATTGTAAGTGAGTCTCCACAGGCTGCACTGTTCCTTGCTGTTCCTTGCTTCGGGACCCAACACTACAGAACCAAACGCAGTCCATCTCTTCCCATCTTCGTATACGTCGGAGGATCACATCAGCTGCTTCCCTTGTTCCCGATTTCTGCTTTGAACAGTGAGTACTTTTTAGACTGGCCAGTCATCTGTGGTTCACTACCGGCACGTTGCACGACGAAACTTCTCCCGCATGACCACCGGCCGGCTATTTCATTCTCTTGAAACCGCCCCAACTTGTGTATCAAGTCGCATCATACTTTGACAGTAAGAAGCTGAGAAGGGTTGAAATCCCTGGCCCCTCCTTCCTCCACGCTCAGTCATATCCATCAGATCATCGTCTAAATTCGAGGCTCATCGACTTGGTAGAACATGGCCACCCAACCAGTCAAGGTCTACTGTAAGCCACGTGGAATATCTTACCAATAGTATCGTGATATTCGATCACTCGACGTGGCTGGATGAGCTTTTCGTTTTTCTTGGCTGACTCAAAGCGCACTCTTTAATTACATGATCGTTATTAAAAATAAGCAGTGCCCAACTCTATGGGTGAGTCAGCCTGCCTAATCATTGGGATCGTGACGTCATCATCATCATCTCCCTTTTTATTCGTCTATATAAAAAATAAAATACCCCCACTCTGTCTATTGTCGCCCGCAGTTCTTATCCTCTGCCACTTCATCATGGTTAACAGTCATTGTTTCCTTCTTTTGAGATATGAACTGACCTTTGAATTCGCGTTGTTTTGACTGTCCAGCAGGTCTCGCCGAATCTCCTGAGCTTGCTCGTTGGAAGAAACAGTTCGAACAGTTCGCCATTCAAGATGATTCAAACACAAGCACAAAGTCAGGTCTCACTCGCAGATGATGCCTTCGATCATTTAAATATATACGCTTGGAATCACTCTTGCTGAAATGTTGCAGGCCCACAACCACAGGTTTTTGGACGAGGAGGGCTTTATCAACGCGGTTGCACCCTCCAATGAAACCTTTCACAAAATCCACAAATCACAATATTCCATCCTCTTCAAAATTGCCGATTTGGAGAAAAGTGGTAAAGTCACGTGGGATGATTTCGTGGTGTTCCAAACTCTATTGAAAAAGCCTGATGCAGAATTTCAGTGAGTTGATCATTTTCATAAAAAGGTCAAGAAAACGCCAATGAAGATTGAGAAGAAGAAGAAGAAACTCACCTTCACCTCTTGTTGAAACAGGGTCGCGTTCCAGTACTTTGATCAAGATCGAAATGGAGACGTCACTTTTGAGGAATTCAAACGGGTATTTTCGGAAAACCTGAGAGCGGACTCTTTGCCATTCACCTTCGATTCTCCCTGGGTAAAGCTTTTTTTGGGGAAAAGGAGCGGTCAACATGTACTGGGTTACAAGTTAGTTGGCAGTCTCAATCTTGATCATTTATTTAATCAAACTTAGACTTGTTTCCGGCTTCAGTGAATTCACTCAGTTGATGAAGGGTCTGCAGGGTGAAAGACTTCGGCAAGCGTTCAGCTATTTTGACAAAGAAGAGACTGGGGTAATTCAACCTATATTACTGATTTCTTTTATCTATTTTTGAGGACTCGTTCTGACCTTATTTAATTTTCAGTACATTACTGCAGAACAGTTCAAGAGAATCATTTTGGAGTTGGCAAGACATAAGCTCTCAGATAGTATCCTCGAAAGCTTACCGACACTCTGCAATATCAGCACTGGCGGAAAAATCTCTTATTCGGAAGTCAACGCATTTCACAACGTCAGTACCATTTTTTATTTCCCATTTGCTTTCATCTCTTCTCTCTGTTGGTCACGTGAAATACCACAATACTCAATCACAATCACTGCTGCAGGTAATTCGAGAGATGGACACAGTGGAAAGGATTCTACGGGAGGCAATCGCCAATTCTCCGGACGGGAAGGTCAATCGGCAAGATTTCTTGAATACGGCTTCACGGCAGACTCGCTACGTTACCCTTACCCCTATGGAAGTCGATATTGTATTCCATTTTGCCGGTATGGGTGAATTAAACGCGCGTCTTGGGCTCGCCGACTTTGGAACACTCTTGGACCCGATGTGGGAACGGCGGACAGCAATTGAGAAGCCAATGACGGATGACTTGAATGATGGCAACTTCTGGCATGGGTTAGGGAAATCGATTTACAACTTTGGACTAGGTGGAATCGCCGGTGCCTGTAAGCTACCGCAGTAACATTATTTTGACTAAAAACGCCGCACATAATGCTTATATTCTGCACTCTCCCACCGGTTGGATTTTTTTGTTTCGTCCGTTTTGCGTATAAGTAGGAGCCACGGCTGTTTATCCAATCGACCTCGTGAAGACCCGAATGCAGAATCAACGTAGTAAAGTCGTCGGAGAGCTTCTCTACAAAAACAGTTTGGATTGCGTGCAGAAAGTATTCAAAAACGAAGGATTTACAGGCTTTTACCGAGGTCTAGCACCACAATTAATTGTGAGTTCAGCGCGCTTCGTCAATCACGTTTTTCCAAAAAAAAAAAGTAGCGTAAGTGTCTAAACAGTGCGCTACTTTCAGGGTGTAGCACCAGAGAAAGCAATCAAACTCACCATTAACGATTTAATACGAGCCAATACTAAAGACCCCGTAACTGGCGAAATTGGACTTGGATGGGAACTTTTTGCAGGTGCTACAGCGGGTGGTTGCCAAGTGGTAAGTTCCCGGCAATGAATTTTTCTCTGAAACCTTGGTCAAGTAATCTTCCAAGTCACATCGGGCTGAAAAGCGTTCTCCATCACCAATGCCAGGCCGTGACCAATCCTCTAGAAATTGTCAAGATTCGTCTTCAAATGCAAGGTGAAATGGCGCGAGTCGCAGGTAGCGATCCGATTGGTGCCATGCATATAATCCGACAGTTGGGGTTGGTTGGCTTGTACAAAGGGGCTGCGGCATGCCTTTGTCGTGACATCCCGTTTTCCGCGATATATTTTACCGTTTATTCGCACTGTTCGTGGTTATATCTCTGCTGTCTTTTATCTCTCTTTACTAGAGAGCCAAATGGAGTCTAGATCACTAATCCGAACCTATAAATATGTTCTTATGACAGTGAAGAAGGATACCTTTGGCGAAGGATTCGACGGGAAGAAGCTGGGCTTTGTCGAAACTCTCAGTGCAGCAGCAATTGCGGTTTGTCGATTTTTCCAGTCCCTCTCATCAAAAGGCATTCAGCGTCTTGGGATTTTGTTTTCTTACGAAAAACTAGTGCCACACAGGGTATGCCTGCCGCTTATCTTACCACCCCGGCGGATGTAGTCAAAACGCGCTTGCAATCTGAAGCCAGGAAAGGAGAAACTCACTACAAGGGCTTAATGCACTGCTTCAAGACAATCTGTCGGTACCATTTTATTTTTGCCGTAGCAGTGCTGTGAATCAGTAAATTGATAATTATGATCGGGCGGAACAGTGAAAGAAGAGGGTCCCGCCGCGCTGTTTAAGGGCGGACCAGCTAGAATCTTGCGTAGTTCACCCCAGTTTGGTGTCACTCTGGTATCCTACGAATTCCTCCAAAAACTGATCCCGGTAAGTCTTTTTCAACATACCGCAAGTGGTGTGTAGACATGTATCGAATTGATGATTAATTTGCTCGCCGCATGAACAGTTTCCATTTGGTCATCATCCACATGTGGAGAGTACTGTCGTATCTGAGGTGGAGCTTCCGCGCATTAGAGCCAGAAATGCTATGAAAAGTACGTCGTGTGGTTGTTTTGAAAATTATTGATAAGATTCAGCGGATTCTGAGCAAGCCTCTGCGATACGCTCAGTTCTTTTGGATGTTCACGAGGATTTCGGGATGGTGAAGCGACCGGCCAAGTAGAAAAAATCATGTTGAGCTCGCAGAGGTTCGAATCGAAGCGCCGGAAAGGATTATCGCACGACATTGAAGACTTTCGGATTGGCAGGACACACACGCTGAGGTACGACCACACTCATATAGGTGGGATCTGGAGGAACTATTCCCCTCCATAATCTTAGCTTTGGGAACTCTTTAATTTAGGTCTTGGATATACACACATTCCTCCTCTCTCAACTATGCGTAGAATGATCTTGATAGATAATTGTTATGGTCATGATGACATTGATGAGGGTCGGGATTCCATTTTTGATTCAACACATTCCCCCCCCCCCCCCTGCTGTTTCCTGAGTTTTGTCATACACACAATCTTTGGTCATCCTGGCATTTCTCCATCACATCATCTTTATAAATTATATGACACTGTTTGTACAAATGTGACTAAGAGATGTAGAATGACATTTGGCTGATTGTGTTGTTCCTTGAGAAAGATCTAATTGCCATTTGACATGGTATGTTTTTTATATATAGCTGTGCTGATGAATCCACAAAAAACAAATTGCAAGGCAAGGCTTCTTCTGCCTCAGTCATATTGGTATCAGCACCATGCAAAAAATGAGGGGAATACGTGTCAGGTGACATTCAGTAACAACCATTGAAATTCCATGATTACTTTTGTGATACTCCACAATGATACTATGCATCTCCAGAAAATTGTCCGGGTTTTGACTTGCGTATGTCCAGGTGCCATTTTGAGTCAATCCCTGGACATGTGCAGTCAACCCCCGGACAGCAGGGGTTGATGACGCAATCATTTTTTTGCGTCTTTCTTGTCAGCTGTAGACCTGAGTCTGTCCGCAAATATTGTTTGGAGGACAGCCTTTGCCGCTGTGGATTTTTTTGGCTTCCACACAAGTAAGTCCTGTCCCTTTTCTTTCTCATCAGCAGCGAGGCCAGCATCTGATTCACCGCCTCCAGTGCCCCATTACTCCCATACTCCTTCATCATCATGGTCTGCGGCTTCTCTTCCGTCTTGGGACTCGAACTCAGCTCATCTACCTCCTCTGCCTTCACCTGAACCATTGGCCGCATCGGCTTGCTCAGGAACACCGGCGCTAGTGGGATCTTGAACCAGGCTACTAGATTGTGAAAATCACTCGGCTTGTGTTGACTCGATGTCTTGTGTCAGCTCATTCTTCTTTCAACTCAAAATAAATAAGTAAAAATTCTATGCAATCATCCCCTTTGAATACTATGCAACCAAAAAACATGTTGTAATTAAATACTCTGAAAAAATTTTAACCATGTATTTGTGCAAAAATACAGGTGTGAGAGTGCATCTATGAGCCAAAAAACATATGTCCAGCTTTGTCAAAACCAGGACAGATAAAGGTTAAAAGCAGGACATCAATATTCAATGAGAGGACAATGTTGATTCAATGAAAGGACAGGTTCCAATCAATAACAGGACACAATTATTCCACATCAGGACAATCTAGGTTAATATGAGGACAAAATTATTCAATAATAGGACAAAATTAATCAATATGAGGACAATTGAGAGTTGTTTTCAGGACAGTTTTCTGGAGATGCATAGTAAAAATGGCCCCTTTGTCCTCATCAGAGAGTTGAATCACTTTCTACTGAGTGTATGGCCTGAATTGCTTTTGGAGTTATTTTCATGTCACCTGAGATGTATTCCCCTCAATTTTGACATGGTGCAGCAGTTCTAGTAAAATCTACACCAAGAAATCATCACCACTGTCTAAAAGGCCTGAACTCATCATCAGCATAATTTCTGATCTTCTATTACCATTTTTCTTCCTTTCTGATTATTTATTCTGCTTGATGTCCAGTTAACCTATATTAACTACTTATGTATTTCTTTTTGTCTCCTCTCAGAACTTATTCATTCTATTAAAACAATAACGAAATTGAGGTGGAATTAAAGGCAGGAGAATTTTAAAGATGGCTGACACCAAAATACTCAGACAAGCTGAAAAGAGTTGATAGCTCAATTGGAGGGGCTAAAGTGCCTCCACAAAGAGTCTGAGAAAGGAGGCTAAAGTGTCCTGCTCAGGATCAGAATGACTAGAACTGATGATTTTATTTGCTCTTCAACATGTGATTCAAATAGCCTAAGTACAAGGGTTGACTTGTGGTTATGCAATAGACCAGAGAAGAATGAGGCATAAAAACCGGACAGGCTCTACAAATGAGTGACATGTGGAAGAAAAGAAAGACGAGAATATTGAGCGAAAAAACACAGAAACTCAACACATTCATTATATTCCTGTTTATCCTCAATCACTTCAAGTCCCTGTTTCAAACTCTCTACTGTTTTTGTGGTATGATGAACTCTGTCTCTCTCATAATTATATTTCCTCAATCCTACTCCCACTTGTTTGTTCTGCTATACTTGAGTTTTATTCCAAGTAATTTATTGTAATTTGACTGAATTCTACCTATCAATTCTTTAAGCATGGTGCTAAAATATTGACTAAATAATATTTAATTATTTTACTGGGTGTTCCCTGTTAATTGTTTGGCAATATGACTGGGGAAAGGGATAAAAATAATATTTTTCTTAAAGAAAATAAGGACTAAGATTTTCAATTAAAAGGGCTCAAGTGCCTTCTAAAAGAGACTTGAGATGGGCTCAAGTGTCACCTCAAGTATCAGAAGTGTGAGAACTGATGGTATCTAGTCATGGAGCTTAAATAGACTAGATACAATAGGGCCAATTTGTTGTCATCAGGCACAGTTCAATAATGAATAAAATGAATGAATAAAAAGAAACACAATTCTGTGAAACTCAATTTGGGCATGATTAATCACAGATTTTCAACATTTCCCTTCAACTAATTTGAGGATAGGATGGAAGCATTCAAAACAGCTGATAGGAGAGCCAGTTTGATAGAAAATTTTGAGATGTTTTTGCTGGTGAGAAAACAATTGTGTTATTATTGCTGGTGGAAGCAAGAAAGGTTTTGGATGCCTTATTTCAAGATGTTTAGGTTCCCTAGTCACCATGCCTATCCTCCATTATGCTGTCACTCAAGCTATGCAATGGAATATTCTGACTGTTCCATGCAGCTTATAGGATAAAAATGCATTTTCCATGCAGTGCAGATGCTTACCTGCCATCCTATCACCTCCCTCACAGAAATGCAAGGTACATGTGGATATTTCCCTACCCACTGTATTTTGCACATGACATGCTTTACATTTAGTAATGATCCTCCACTTAGGTCTCCCTGCTTGTACTACATAGAGATTTATGGACAGAGATAGAAACTCATAACATGTGTGTCAGTATAAAAGCATATTCAAGTATTTACATGCTAGAAATGAGTGAGAAATCAGAGAAATACATGTGTATCCTGTGTGAAATTTATAAATAAGGAAAAACTACCAGAAGGTATACCACACCATAAATCTTCTTGCCTCAATTCAATTTATTCACCAAAATCCCATATCACAATAGATATGACACCTGATGTTGGTTTTCAGAAGGTATTGTGTGTGATTTCTAGAACTTTGTAGGAGCTGTGCCAGGCAAATATCATTATATAACACACAGGCTAAGACATAAACAGAAAGGAATCTTCTGATTGGAATTTAATTCATCAGAAACTATTATAGAGCTGAATAGAATGATATTAAAAAAGAAGTGCAGAAAAACAATGAAAAAAAAAAAGAATTAACATTGATTAATAGGTTTTTTGAAGTTTTGGAGGTTTGGTGGAATAGAGGGAGGAAAACACTGGCCATGGATATGCAGAAAAACTGAAGAAAGGCATATTATTATAGGAGGAGGCTGAATTGTCCCCAATGTACAATACTGAGATAGAGGCTAAGGTTTCACACTCAGGAACTGTGAATTCAAAACAAATTATTTTTTTATCCAGCAGCCTCAGGTGGATTAAGTAGTCTACAAAAGGTTTGGCTGAGCTGTGGGTTCTCAGACAGGGAAAATTTGAATAATAATATAGAATAAGTTTGACCAGCAAGGAAAGGAGTGAAATGAGAGAAAATAAAACAAAGAAAAAAATAAAAAAGGAAGGTGAAAGGCAAAATTTCAACATGATGTAAGACTCAAAAGGTGTTTTGCAACCTGTTTTCTATTGATGAGGTTAAAGCTATGCCCTTTTATTCTATCAGAAAACAAGACCACCAAGATTCCTTTGCATTTTATTTATTTTTAAAGAGATAGTTTCAGATGATTTTGAACCAACTGAGATGAGATTATATATGAGACTTGTTGATTAGTGTTGATGGTTATGTGTGATGTGGGTAGTTATGAAATTATTGAGTGATTAGATGAGTAATGAGTTATGACTTATTAGATGTGATGTCATTGTCAGCCTCTATGCTAATAACCAAGTTTTTTAAGGCAAATAAATGTTTGTGCTACAATTTTTCATGGATCTGGTTTGGAAATGTTTGAGGTGAATTATTTCCTGTGAGAACTAATCAAGAAAGAATATTAGCTTCAGTATCTACTGTCAAGCTCTTCTCAACCTGTATCACTTCAGGGAGGGAAATACAGATTCCATATTTGATTCTTACTGATTAAACATCCAGGGAATACTATTAGGGTAAGTATTTCCCCCTGGGAGTAGGTTTAGGCTGCTAACCCAGACTGTGAGTTTTTAAAACAGGATTTTTGAGGATGTGAGAAATTCAAAGATTGATTTCCTGAAATTGGTTTGATTATTTATCAAGAGAAATATCCAGATAGTGATGAGTTGATGTGGGTGGAGATTAAGGGGAGTAGTAAAATTGATGTATTTTCTTAAATTTATGAAGATAATGGAAATTGAAGACATAAAGATTGAAGACATAAAAATTATCAGTTGAGGGAAATAGCTGGCTCTACTATAAGCATGAAATATGGAAATTGGAGATGATTTAACAAGAGATAATAAATGCAGTTTGTGTAGTAAATTTAATACAAGCTTATGTTAATTTTCACTCACTTACAGCAACAGTGGGCCGCTACGCTACGCTACGCTACATGGCCAATAACCGTTAGCGTAGCGCTTTTTTTCTTCTTCCAAATTTGTGTAGCGTTAGTTGTGATTTTATTCCGCTACACTAACAGTTAGCGTAGCGGAAAGTTTTCCTTAAATTTTTTCTGTAGCGTTAGTTGAAATTTTTTTCCGCTACACTAACAGTTAGCATAGCTTTTCTTCCGCTAACAGAATTTTGAAGAATCTGTAGCGTAGCTTTTTTGCCGCTACCAAATAGCGTAACACAATTTCAGCTACGCTACGTTACGCTACGCTACACCGTTACATTACGCTACGCTACACAAGCTAACATCAAATTAAAACAAATCAAAATTTGAAATATTGTATTAGATCTGGAATGGAACCAAAATTATCGAATATCTCAAAGAATTATGATCTTTCATTTCATTAAATAGATACATTGAAATTCATCAGGTAGAAAGCATTACAAAATTTACAAGGATTCTTTAAGAGAGAGAAACAAAATAATTATTTTATAACCAATGATGCATTCCAGAGTCATCAATCAGCTTTGTACTCTTGCAGATACTATGCGTTGAGTGCCAAAGTTGATTGATTTCACGAGGAAGTGCATCAAAAAAAGGTTGGGGTGTGTAATTTGTTGATGGTTAAGATTGAACGATCAAGTTGGAGTCTCATCATCAAGGTTTTCACTCATATACCATATAGCAGGGTAAGAAATTTGATTGGTCTGAGGTGAAATGTGGTCCACAGGGTCCAATTATATCCAGGACAGAACAGGATCTAATTGAGCCCAGTGGACCATATTCCACCTCAGAACGGTTGAATTTTTACTCCTGCTATACTAATAAGACACAACAACATTCTGAAATCCTTACAATAACAAACAAACATTATAACATCACACAATCAAAAACAATTTTTCAAAAAAAAAAAAAAACTTTTTTTCAAAAAAAAAAAAAAACTTTTTTTCAAAAAAAAAAAAAACTTTTTTTTCAAAAAAAAAAAAAATTAAAAAATAAAAAAAAAAATTAACATCCTTTTTTTTTGATGTTTGAGTTTCCAAAATCAATGTTCTGAATGTTGGCAATATAACTGGTACAGTCACTTTACAGGTTAGCGTAGCTGATGCACAAGCTACGCTACAGGTTAGCGTAGCTGATGCACAAGCTACGCTACAGGTTAGCGTAGCTGATGCACAAGCTACGCTACAGGTTAGCGTAGCTGAGAAACAAGCTACGCTACAGGTTAGCGTAGCTGATTCAAAAGCTACGCTACTTGTTAGCGTAGCTTTTTTGACAACTAACACCGCTACAACACCGCTAACGAGAAATCTGGTTAGCGTTAGTTGTTCTTTTGGGAGGACAACTAACGCTACGCTAAAGCTACATTTCTTTTTTTTCAAAATCCTGTAGCGTTAGTTGTCAAAATTTGGCGCTAACGGTAGCTTTAATGTAGCGTAGCTTAATAAGCTAACGCTACGGGTAGCGTAGCTGGCCCACCGTTGCTTACAGGCTGAAAAATTAATTTTACTTATGTGATTTGTAAAATACCACAAGGTTGAGACTTCTTTGAACAACTGATATAGTGATACAAGAGTTCACAAGACTTTTAGAACTGGAAGCTGACAGGTAGGCAGGGACTGTGTGTATGGTGATGTATAAATTGATCCAGTGAAAAGAATAGGGAGGAAAGCTACTTGTTTGAAATATTTTTTAAACTGGTTTGGAGTGTTTCAAAGAATTTTCTGCTTGTGGTGCTTTTCTGGGTGAATTATTTATTTGGAGGAAGTAAAGAAAAAGGGGTCTTATTTATCTTCAGGAATGTCTCTGAGGTGCTCATTATCTTCAGCAATGACTTTCCGGTGCTAATGGGATGCTATGAAAAGCCTTTGAGGTTCTGAGATGTCTTTTCAAGTGACACATACAGTGCTATAAATTTTATCATGTTCTCAATATGACACAATTAATTAAATGTATTGATATACAATTTAAGCAGTGCACCACAAAAAATTGCAAGCTTAACAGTGCAGTATAAAATCAAAGAGGAGGGAGGTGGGAATGGTGCCCCAGCCAGACTCATGCAAGACCCTCCTTCTGTGGTTAAAATTGAAATTTTGAATGAAGCTGATTGGAAGCTTGATTTGACATTCAAAGACTAAAAAAATACTGTAATGAGAACTCTTACTACCAGGATAGCTAATTCAGTTGATCAGTTGATTCCAGTTAATTGATCTAGAGGTCTGATTCAATATAACCCCAAAGTATCTACAAGCGTGAGAGTTAAATTAGATGAGTCCTACCAATGGTGTTCACCTATGCTATTTGGTAAAAATAGCATAGTGTAAAAGCTGAAATATCAGGCTGCTACTGCTGTAGAATTAGAAGCTTCAAAGAGCCACTATGCTTCAGCACTATCTAGCAGAAGAAACTTCTAGATAGCAATGTAGCACAGAGTAGCAAGGCCTTTTTTTGGCCTTGCTCTGTTAGTCTAAGCAGATTTTCACCAGGCTAAGCTACACCAAAACTACTATGAGAATAGTGGGCCCAGTAGTGGCACTACATCATCCTTGTTCAAATTGGTGACTGATCTAAAGCTGACAGCACAAGTTGCACTAATTTTTGGTAGTTCAAGCAGAAAGGGAGAATTGAATATTCTGGAAGATTATTTCAACATGGGTTCCAACGCCAAACTGGAGTTGCCCCTGGGTTGCTAAACAGCCTCCAAAGGCTGTGACCTATTTGTGGCAGAAATGATTGCAATATGATGACATAAATCATGTAAATGCATAAGACAGACAAAAAACAGAAAAATTGTCCAAGCATTTTGAGAAAGACATACATTGATATCCCACATCTAAAAATATATACATATCTAAATGTTCATGTGGGGAATCCTGTCAAAATTCCAAAAATTGAGCAGAAACCTGTTTTTTAAAAAAAAACTGAGTTATTCCCAAACAAAACTCTTTTTTCCAACTCACACACCACATGAACCTAGCTCACTCAGCTCTCCCTGTAAGGACCTATCTCACTCAGCTCAAACACCATGCGTAACTGGCTGGGCCAGCTCCGCTGTTTTTTTGGTTATAAACCAATGATCAATGCAAAATTATCCTTGGTTGGAAGCCAAAGGATTAAAGTGCCAAAACTCAAATTGCATATGCATCAGGCACTAACAAACACAGCTTAAAGTCTTGTTGTGTCAGTTTCACTGCATACTGGACAGTTAGAACGGATCGAAGCCAAAACTGGACAAGCTATGCTTCAAATAATCCGGTGGATGATAGCAGCTGCCTTGAAGTAACTCCAAGATGAGTGAGTCAGTGTCCCTTAGAAAGAGATACTTCAATTCAGTAGAGCTTTATTCTGAAAAAATTGAAAAAAAAAAAAAAAATTGAGAGCGTCCAGTGAAAGAAAGACAACAGGCCTAACTAATTATAGATTCAGCTCAAAACGTGACCATGGAGAAAACAAAGAAGAATCACAAAATAATCGTCTTCCTTGTTTTGAAATTTTCAACGATGATGGTGTGTGATCAGAACCACAATATACCTAAACGATTATCCAACTACAAGAAGAATTAAAAGACTAGAGAGCCGAAGAGAAAGAAATAAATGAATAAATAAAAAGGGGAGAGCAGCAGGATCACCTGCTCCTCTTTCAGGTTGTGGCTTATTAAAAAAAAGAAAAAGAAAACTAATCTTGATCTCAGACAAGACTTGCATTGTGCTTTATAAATAGCTTTTCAGTGTCTCAACGTCTGGTCCCACGTCCCTGCGATCCGAATCCACCTTGCATAGCATCTAATTCACTTTCTAGCACCTTGATAGCCGAATGCGCTTGCTCAAGATCCTTATTCAGTCGGTCTCTTTCGGCAATCAGCTGAATTCACAAAGAGAAATGTTAGTTTCATTCGTACAGCTTGGTCTGAGAAATTGTGGCGCGTTTTGCTGAGAGAACGTCATGGCACATACATGTTGTTCCCAACTCCTAAATCGACTTTCTTCTAGTTTAACTTGCTCCGTGAAGCGTTTCCGTAACGTTCTTCTTCTTCTTTGAATTTCGGGTTATCCAACTTCTTGACCTTCGGTTCACCGAACTTCCTAGTCTCCATCTGCTGTTGACGATAATTCTCGTAGTGTGTCTCTTCGGTCGTGCTGATGAGGTCTAGCATATGGGTCCTGATCAAAAGTGATCGGAGTTTCTTGAAATCGCAGTGCTCTTCATTTTCAACTGCCAAAACATATCGTTCATGGATATTGATTTAATTCCGCTTTCCATACTCAGAACAGCATCATCGTAAATTATGGATAAAGCGCTTACCTTCAGCAACCCCCCAGAGATATTCCCTACCCTTGACAACCCTTCCATCACCAGTGGTGACATCTTGAGTAGATCCAATGATCGAGAACGGCATTGCCGCCTACACAATTGCACCAATCAAATTCGATTATTTGGTTGACGAACATCACACCAGAAAACGCAGAATATTACGAAATGTCACGAACCATGAGTGTACGAGCATGTTCGGCAGATGCTTCGTCGTCCACTTCGACAGGGGTTGATAACAACGGATGGATTGGCAAACAATCACGTCTCGGATCTATTTCCAGATGTTAGTCAGTCAATATACCGCCGTTTATCCAAAATGGCTTGGTGGCTAGCACTCAACTCTTTGTTTGAATCTTTCTAAATCTTGTGGTGTCAGGGTGTCAGCCTTAGCGACAACCGGGATCAAGTTTACTCGACTTCCCAATCGCTTCATCGTTTCAATATCGAGTGGCTTCAACCTGTGTCGTAGAAGTAAGTTGATATATTCGAGAGCAAGGTATGACGTATAATTATTCTTTTTGGCCTGGCTAGTTTACTCACGTATGGCCGGTAGGTCTGATAAAGTAGAGACAAGCATGAACTCTCATGTCAAGTTTTTCGGAACGGTGTGGTTGTTGTTCTTGACGCATGAAAGACTCATGCTGATCGTCAATGAAATCGATAATTGGAACCCAACTATCACGGTTGTTCACGTAATCGCCAAAGCCAGGAGTATCTATGACGGTTAGCTGGACTCTAAAGGCTTTCTCTTCCAACTCGGCCTTGATAATATCTGTTATTTGTCGCATTGTATTGTTAGATCCTTGGCTGATGAGCAATTTGCCATCGATGAGAAGATGAGATCGATCGGGGGTTGACTTACCTATTTCAGTAGTCTTGTCGAGCTGCTTGGCAAATCTACGACGGTAGTCTTTTGGCATTGCCAGCTCTGTGGAGAAGAGCGTATTAATCAGAGTAGTCTTCCCTAGACCGGATTCGCCGACCACCATGAGGGTGAAGTGACCGCCAGCTTGAGAGATGATCTTATGTCTCTGGTTGGGTAAGTTTGCAATTCCTATGCCAGCCATTTTGGTTGATTGATGATGATAATGGTGGTGAGCGGTGAAGAGGAGAGAGAGTGGATGGTGGTGGGCTGAAGGAGACGGTCAACAGGAGTCAGCGGGAAGAGTGATTGGGTCATCGGCAAGCGAGTGTCAGCCAGCTGTCACGCATGCATCTCCTGACAGTCATCAACACACTCAAGTCTCAAGGGAAGAGAGACAGGCAAACCGCTAGAATATGAAATGCCAACTGTAATTTTCAACTACATGGATGTTGAGATGAGCCAGTAGCTTTTTGGGCTGATCATTAATCTATCAGCTTTGTGTAACTCATCTCTAATAGCCCGGTTCACGTAGCTGCTTGTCCGCAGTTAAGCAAGCAAGCAGCTACAAAATT
>SMGU01004536.1:0-20056 GCA_004348175.1 Puccinia novopanici
CAACATCTGGGCACTCATGGCGCAGTGAATCCTGGCTTGCTTGATTCTGCGCCATCATGACAGATCTGGAGCGAGCTAAACTGTCAAAATCAATGAGCTAGGTGGATTGATCCTACAATCCCTAGCTAAAGCACTGACTTGAAGACCTTTGAGTACTACATCAGCCAGCCACTCAAGGACATGGAAACTGAGGTGAACAAGTGAATGCATGTCTCTGCCAGCACAATTCCTTCTGACATATGTCAGTCCAAGTTATCTGATCAAACCTTTCCAATGATTGGTACAAACCACCCCATTGCCGTGAACAATATTCCAACTCCCAACACTCTGGGAAGTTTTCAGTCAAAAAAGAAGCCTCTTATTGTGGGAAAGCACACTCTGATTTGCTGATGGAAAAGTTTGGTTATGCCTGTCTCTACTGCTGTAGACAGGTCATTAGTATTCTGACTGTGACCTGTGCTGGGAAGATGTCAGGCATGGTTGTGTTGCCGCCCACCGGGCGTTCCACCATCATGACCAATGCCTCCTTTGACCGCTTCCCAATCCCAACCTACATTGCAAGCACGTCAATTGAACAGCTGCATCAGGAAGATTGATGTGCCTGATGCCAATAAAGGAACAATCTTGCTTGACTCTGGATATACCTTCATAAGAGTGGGAAATCTTGGTTCTTCAAGATTACCTCACGCTTGAACAAGCCCCTGACAATTTTGCTTGCCATTCTGCAATACTGTGCTCCAATTGAATATTATGACAGTCTATTGATCCACGCCAACAGGGTTGTTAAAGATCAATGACTTGTATTATTGCAAGTCAATTCAGGGTGCTATCCTATCTACTGGTGGCAGACTTGTTGCTGACGGCTTGTCTGTTCACCACCACTTGACCAAAGGAAATTTGTGTGATCCAAGAGGGTGTCTACATGTTGGAATTCTCCAACTGGTGTTGAACTGTTGCTTGCCATAAAGAAAAATATCACAGCAACCTTTGCACTTTACTCATGGCATGTCCAACTCAGACATGCATCAGAGCCAGTCATGGTACGACAATTTGTCAGACGTTACCTTCCCACAATGAAGCTGTCTGCGAAGTCATTCTTCTGTGTCCAATGTGCTAAATGAAAAGCCTTCAACAAAAGGGCTATTTATGTCATCTCAGATATACCAAGAGACAAGCCGCTCAACCTGTGCATGACTGATGTGGCAGGTCTGTTCACTACCATTATAATTGGCTTTTGTTTCCTACTCACTTTCCACAACCATGCAATCACCTTCTGTGCTATAATACCTAGTTGAAGTGAAGTTTCCGGAAAAATCATGGCTTGGGTAAAGCATCTGAAAAATGTTTCCAGCAGGACACCTTCATACTTGTGTTTTGACAACACAGCTGATCATATGTCGGCAATCTCAAAGAGCAATTGGCCAAAGTTGGCACTATCCTAGCACCAATATCCCCATATCACCCACAACAAAATTGTGAAGCCATAAAAGCCAACAGGACCTTCAGCGACCTATGCTACATGGCAGCAAACTCCCTAAGTTCTATCGGAGCCATGCCTACCTTGCAGCCACGCACATTCACAATCACATTCCCAACTCTTGCATCAAGTTGTTGCCTCTTGATCAATCTCTGCTTGGTATCAAGCCTTCCCCAAACATGTTGTATCCTTTTGGTGCCCGTGCAATTGTTCACATTCCACAAGAGCAGCATGACAAACTGGATGAACGAGGTGCTGAACGCCTGGTGCTTGGTTATCCTAAGGCTGGTTCCAGTGTGGTGTTCCACTTGCATTACAATGGAAAAAGCATATTGCAGAGGTTTTGGCATAGTTACATGCACAAGGCATTCATTACAAGAGCCTTGAGGAATTTATTATGTAGTATTACATACAGTGGACAGGCTAAAGTGGAAGGGGGAGTACAAGGTATTTATTGCAAGAGGAGGAATTTATTATGTAGCAGTACATACAGTGGATAGTTACTATGTGTTACAGTGTTGGAGGAGCGGAAGGAGGAGATATTAATGGTGGCAGGAGGGAGGAAGGATAGATGGGAGGAGAGGCCTAGACCCCCAAATACTGGATGGAAGCCTGTTTGGGAATAGCTTATCATTTGCACATGCAGGGCTTTGCAGTCTTTATTGCATCATGCATGGAATTTTTGGTGGCAATGCAGAGACTGCATAGCAATATATGCAGGTGGGTGCAGGGTTTCACCACCCTTATTACATCATGCATTGTTAACCTCTATGCTACTGACTAGGTTTTTGAATGCATTTGGTTGTGCTCTAAGTGTTGATAAAGAAGGTTTGGGAAGGTTTTACTGGAAGGATGCCCTCTAATGAATAAGTCAGATTCAGTAAATCCTGTCAAGCTCTTCTAAACCTATTATTTTGGGGAGGGAAATCCAGATTACACATTTGATTCTTCCTTCTGTGACATTTAGGGAATATTCTGAAAGTTCAAGTAATAGCAACTACATGGAGGAGGATTCCTTCAAGTATGAACCTCTTGTAACCACTGTGGAAGTGTGACAAGAGAACTCAAGACTTTCTTAAGTCACTAAAATGTTATGCCAAGTAGAAACTGGGAATTTGGATGGTGATGGATAAAGGTATCCAGTGGAAAGAACACTTGAGCAAAGCCAATTATGCATAAACTGGATGGAGTTATATAAAGTATTCATGTGCTTTGGGGTGCTTTTCTGCGTGACTGGTTGAATCTGGGGGAAAATCCTATAATATCTGGGGCTTATATATTCTCAAGGATGCCTCAGAAGCGCTGAAGGGAAGCTATGAGTGACTCCAGAAGAGCAGGAACGTTTTTAGAGAGTCTCTGGGTTTGATATGTATTTGATTGATGATTCATTGGTGAAGCTAAAACCAAACTGATAGAGAACAAGGTGAGAAGATACATGAGAAAAAATGAGCCTGACAAAGGAAACATATCACAAGAGATGAAAACAGAATATATTATAGATAGAAGACAGTTAAGTAAGAAGCAGTCTGAATTAAAACAATTAAAACAATTAAAACAGAGAACAGTTAATTTGACATCAAATCACACTGCACACATAGTTGGAGAATAGAAAGAAGCAAACAGAGTACAAGAGGAATAGAGTTCTTCATAATGTTTAGAGTTGCTCGGTCTTCAAACTATTTTTTTTCTGGCTTCATCTCACCTCATTTTTTTTTTTTCAATATTTTTATGCTCCCTTTCAACTTATCATTACAATTCAGCCTTCTTTTCATCTTTCATGTTCTCCTGTTTTTCCTCTGCTTATTTTTTTTCTTTCCTTTCTTTCCGTTTTTCTCTCATTTTTCCATTTGTTGATTGCTACAGGTGTGGAGTTTGAAGAAGGGGGTTGCTGAGGAGTGTGCGAACTCCAAACCTGGAGCTGCCAGGATCAAGAGGTGGGAGTCGGGTATGCAATGGAACCAAAGTTTCTACCACCAGTCACAATAGACTGTGGCCATCTCCCTGCCTGAATTGGTTTTTCCGCACAAATCCACGAGCGATGGACTTCTCAGAATGTAAACGATCAGAAGACTACTTGGATGATCAACACCTCAGCAGACTCAAGTACGCACCCATCCTGACATCCCATTGTTAAGAACACCAGCTGATCGATAGAGCCTTGTGTGTATTCAGAAATTATCAGTACAGATCTGTGGACCATTCACCAACCACTAAGTATATCCTGAGACATTGTACGTCGAAAATATGGAACAATCTTTCCCCGTGAAGCTCTAGCTTGGGTTTGGCTGACGAAACCTTTCACTTTTTCTGGTTCTTTGATAAATCTGATCTTTGAGAAAAGATAGGGTGGGAGTATGTAGCCGGATGGATGCCTCCATGGTTGGCGTAAGTAACCAAAATAAGATGTATTCAGTGTTTTATTTGAAAAAGAAGAAGACTGAGCGAATGGTAAATGAATCGTACAGGCCGAATGCGATTACCTTGATTGGATTGATGTTCATCGTTGTCAATGTGATGACTGTCATCATTTATATTCCTGATCTCAAGACAGATGCCCCAAGCTGGATCTACTTTTCGTACGCGCTTCTTAAATCATTTCTTCCTGGTCGATCACACCTTAGCTTTGACGTGTCTGCATTCCATAACACTCTCACCTAATATGACTCGTTTCTCTGTGCAGATTCGCGTTTGGCTTATTTTTTTATCAAACCATGGATAGTCAGTACCGTCTGCATGCTTTCGTTTGCAAACTGATCTCATTTCAAATTATAAATATCCGTGAGCAGACGTCGATGGAAAGCAAGCTCGGAAAACTGGAACCTCTTCTCCTCTCGGTGAAGTAAGTCCACCTCCTTTTCTCGCCAGTGATCTCTGGCTAATTCTGCAAGATTTCTCGCCTTCCCACTAGCTATTTGATCACGGTATTGATTCCTTAAATTGCGTATTGGGGGGCTTAGTCCAATGCGCCACTGTCGGATCCGGGAATTCGTTATATACTGTCTTCATACTCCTCGTACCCTGTTGGCCAATGTATCTGGTAACTTCCTTACTTCATTACCGTACGGCAATCATTTACTCGCTTCTTTCCAGAGATTGATTTTTTATGCTTTTTGAACAGAGTACCTGGGAGGAATATCATACTGTAAGTGACACGACTTCTTCCTTCACATTACGGTAGTATTAACATTAGTTACTTCTGGCACCCAGGGTGTTTTGTATTTGGGCTTCCTCAATGGGTACGCCGTGATCAAGGGGTTACCAAGCCCATGGTAGGCTCGGTTCTTATTTTTGTTGTTGTTTCCTTCCGCACATCCTTTTATGCAGGCCAACCGAAGGACTACTGATTGCAATGGCGGTATTGGCTTCCACCGGGTTTGGGGGAGTTCAGCTTTGGAGCAAACCAGTGGAAAATTTTATCTCGCTTCCTGAGCCGATCTTAACCTACTTTCATGAAACTGGACACGAACTCAAGTTGATGGATTTATTCGTGTTGTTTGTGATGCTTGCTCTTGTTGTTGGACATGCCCCGTCATGGTAGGTGCACCCATACCTTTAAATTCTGCTTGATGTTTTTCCGCTCTCCTTTTGATTCATCGGATGCGTATGTCCCATAGTTTCTACAACACGTATATGGCCATTCGAGATAACAAGTCCCAGTCACGCTCAAAACAGGATTCGCGAATCTTGTCCTTTCCGCAGGCTTTACTTAGATTATCACCACTTTTTATCTTCACATTCTGCTCAGTTTCATGGCTCGCGTCACCACAATCACATATATTAAAGAATGAGAAGATGATCGAGTTTGGTCTCATGTTATGTGAGTGGCTCAACTCCTTTCTTTGGAGCAACTTCCTTTGTTCGGGTGGCAGTTGTATTCTTTCCCTTTTTGAAAGGCTGACTGAGCTTGGGATTGGCTTCATCAGCTTTTATATTCGGTCGAATTGCTACCAGGATTATTCTGTCCCACTTGACCAAATCATACTTCCCCTTTTGGTCTGCCATGTTGATTCCTCTCATAGGAGGATCTATAGCAGTCAATCTACCCGTGATCGGACTGTCAGTAATTATTTCATTCCAGGTGTCTCTTCCTCCTTAATTCGGATGCATATCAGCTGATTTTGATCAATGTATACGAATTTTTTAATTTATAGGCCCGCCCTCTTGTCTCCCTGGGGAGAATTAGTTTATTTACGGCTGATGTTTTTCTTCTGTTTCGTTGGTTATGTTGGTAGCTCACTAAGAACGATCACTCGGTTCTGCGAAGTCCTCCGGATCAATTGTTTGACAATCAAATCTAAGTCATCGGCCTGATTCTTACCTACACGCGATATACATGCAAGCCAGGCCGGACGGGGTTCTCAGTTCCAACATCTCGCCGTTCCTAATATCCAAATGTATTCAGATCGATAGATCAAGTGCTGTCGATACTTGAGCTTGGGTATCTTTGGGGCCATTCGGCCATCAATCAATGCAGCCCAAATTTCCGCAGGCCTTTGATCCATCCAGTGTGAGATTCGTGTTCGTCGGGTGCCCACAGCCTTGACCCTAGCAGAAGCCATCCCTTGTCTCTGCCATGTTTTGCGACGAGCTTCAGAGTGTAGGTTAACATCATGTTAATCTACCGTGCCAGTCGTGGGGACCTGGGGTAACTCTGGCGTGTTGCTTCCACACAAATCATATGGGCGGTGTTTGAAGCAGATCGCCTCTTCATTATAATCATAGATACAATAAAATCCATACTTAGTTGATTCTTTGCAATGTCTGGAGTTGGTAAGATGGATCCGCCAAGTTCGAGCAAAAAAAAAAAAAATCCTGAGGTATTCTTTGTTTGAATCAGTCGGTATAGTTTTTTTGTATCTTTTCAAAACGACCAAAGAAGAACCCAAACCTCAAGAGCGCATAAAGTGCCCCTGAACATCCCTGGTACGAGGAGGGGGCGCATTGAAAGTGATGTTTCCGGGCTTCGACATGTTTTGTTTTTTTCCTTGTCGAGGTTTCAATGCAGCATGATCAAGCGAAGCGAAGCGAAGCATGTTTCCAAAGCGTCAAATGATCTAGAATTTTCGGGTTTTTTTTGAATCAGTTCAAAATCTCGGCACGCCGGGAACAAACTAGCCTCAAACTTCAGCAACCGATGCGGATGCTCTAGCCGCGTGCAGCGTGACATGCAGCATCTCATGAAGTGTTGGTGGGCGAGGTGGGGTATAAACCTGATCACGAACACCTGGTTGCCTGTGTCTCGACACCACCACGTGGTTGCTAATCGGATGATTGTTTCAAAATAACCTCATCTCTTGGTGACGGCTGATTATACATGTGGACGCGTTTGCACTCCAGTGGATGGTGTACACATGCTGTTGCGTCAGTCATCCGTCAGGACGTGCAAATTTGGGGAGGCCCCATTCGTGGAGCCCAGATTTTTTGAAAATTGCAGAGCCCCCCTGGGCGTGCTTGGTTGAGTGGACATGGGCTTGATGTCTGTAAAAGGTACTTGGCCACTTAATTTGTCTTCTTCTCCTCAGCAATCAAGCCAGGCTTGATATGCTTTCGCGCCCCTGATCGGTCGCAGAGGGGCGGCCCTTCCACTGGCAAAGAAGTACATGTTCAAGTCCGAAAAGTTTCAAGATACGTCGGCTTCGCACCACAGCCAGAGTCTTACAAAGCTCGGCTGCTGCTGTGACGTATTTATGGTACCGTCAGCAACCGAGATATGGAGTATGTTGTCATGGCCGTGATGGCCTCCATGCCGGCAACAGATGCCGACCCTACCCGAAGTTCCTTCCCAGCCCCTATACTGTAGCCCATTCCCTGACAGACTCTGATGGTCGCACTCAAGATGCAGAGAAGCTGCGATACAAGCTTTCGGCAAACCCCGCTTCCCCCCTGCCTCTCTCCCGTTTATCCAGAGGCTATGTAGCTACACGTTTAGCCAGCAAACTCGCTGAGCCGCCTCCCAGGAGTTACTAGAAATGTAAATATATCCGAGAGACGCGATAGAGTTAGATTGTATTTTTTTTATTTTATTTTATAAATACAAATCGAGAGGTTAAAACAGCGTGATGGCCTCTTTTTTTCTGTCCAGTCAAAGCGACGCTGAAAAGGAGACAGGCGACGGCATTCATGTGATTGGATGATCCAGAGATAAGCATAAATACTGGTCGGTTGCATGAATCGATCAACATTTTACATCAGGCCACTCTACATGGGAAGTGCAATCAGTCAGCCTCCCAATTACAGCTCTTGACATGACATGCACATAACGTCGATCCTTCATGGCGTGATGGCAGCTGGTGGAGAGCTCTTCTAGATCTAAGATGATGTCATCCGTAATCATCTTGATCAAATTCTCGATGGCTTTTTAATGCATCCGGCGTATGTAAGTGCTTCATAACTTCCGAGATTGGAGAATTTGGCCGCTGCGCGTACTCCCCTCCAGTGCTGGAAAGCCAAGCCGGAAATCCCTGAAGGCTCTCACGTGTCTGGCCGCTGCCCAGCCGGAGGAGTCTACCGCAGGGTGCAGGTGTACCGGTTGACCGCACACGATCCGAGCGCTTCATTTGCATGATGATGCTGTATTCTGTGATTAATGTTATCCTTTCATTAGTCTCCTTCGGCTTCCTTATCTTCCTTCTCTGTCTAAAACCCCGCCTTACATAACCGTCTCCGTGATGTCCAGGTGTGTATGATTAGCCTGATAAAATGCTAGTCGCGAAACAACTCGCGATGAAACTCGTTGCAGTGGCAATATGAAGGGGTTTTCCTCCCCAGCAGCAAGCTGGCACACAGATCTCTTGCTCGGAGCTCTCTCTCCTTGTCCCTAACTAGGACTAGGATGTCCATGGGCCGCTAGGGAAATCAACTGAGAGCCATATTATTAAGTGCGAGGCTATTCTTCCCTGCAGCCAGTACTTTTTGTGCCTTTTTGTTCGCCTTACAACCACTTTCCTGGTCCTCCCCAGCAGATACCATTTTCGGCCAGCACTCACCCGGCCGTAGGCTCAGAGCTCTTGGTATCCGATCAGCAGACAGACAGAGACCCAGCGAAGTGGCCCCCCTTCCCCAGTGAAACATCGAGTCCAAATAGCTGAGAGCTCCTCAAACACCGTGGCTGGATCGAGCTTGGTCCCCGTTGACAGCTGAACCCTGCTTTGACCGTTATGGTCTGCTAATAAGTCGGAAGGAAGTAAGTCTCCATCACCAGCGGTGGCATTTGAGCCTATCAGGGTTCGTAGAACATCAAGGAGAGGATATTATTATTTTATATAAATAAGAAGGACTACTTGCCTTTCTAGTCTTTTCTCATTTTTCCACTCCAACTGTCGGTCCCCCCCTTCATCCTCGTTGATCCACTTCCGCTATACTTACACTCTTATTATTCTACGTCCTCAGCCCACATCCGGATACACCTCGCCAATCCCACCTTTCTTCGGTCACCTCAGTCCAGCAATCCTCGCACCCATCTCCCCAGGAGATCCTTGGAACTACCTCACCTCAGACAATCTAGCACCTATCCAATATCGCAAATCATTTTCTCCCAGTCTACTTTCATTTGTAGCCTTTCTCGACTTTTTTTCCTTCCCCCCCCCTGCACTAATATCTAATTCGACCTCTCCACCTACCGTATCGTCATCGAGACACAGCCTATCGTTATACGGTTTTTTCTTAACCCACAAGTACCATATTGCTGAGCTTGAAAACTCACCTGACTCGATCCGTAAGTCTCACCTGATTTATGCATGTCCTTTCGGCATCTCCTTTCCACTTGCGGCGTCGGTACGCTGTGATAGATACATGCGGCCGAAATCCGCTGGACCGACTTTATCACCCATCGGTTTACCACAAACCACATTGTACCACACTGTCGACTTCTGCTAACCTATGAAGCCTTGACATCTGACTTCCGCAATTCTCGACGCACCTTCGTCTGAGACAATACAACTTCAAGCATTATTCCTTGTCGATTCATGTATCATCCGATGATACTTGCTCTGATTTCTGGCTGGCCCAACTTTCCCTTTCTTATTATACCTTCCCTCTCCACATCTGCTTTTCACCAATTCCATATCTTCTTCCTATTACCGGAGGTCAGGTACAGCAGTCCATATCTTTTTCAAAGCTGCCAATCCCTCCAGTGCCCCGATCAGATCAGGCATAATTTAGCCAACTGGTCTACCCCTGGCCCCCTATCATCTCATTTACCTGTCCCAACATTCTTTCCCTGTGAATTCTCCAGGATTGGATCGTCCTTTTGCGCCTTTTCTTTCCTGGCCACAGTTCAGTATGGTGTACTAATTTTTTTTTGTTTTGGGGTTCTTTCTTGTTATCTAGATTTTTAACTCTCGTAGCCACCGCCAACTAGGATACTCGCCAGCTTACGCCTTACTCGATCATGGACAATCAATCCCCGCTGGAGGACCTACACAACGATCTCACCATACTCCCGCTCGCAGACTCTGCCGCTTCCCGCCGGGACTCCAATCTCACTCGCGCTGAATCCTTTACCTCCGATCACAAAGATGACAAGGCTCCCGAGATCCTGGAGAAGCATTCTGGTCTAGTCGACTCCGCATCTATTACCGAAGCTTCCGCCCCCACAGAAGACTCGATAGATGTGGTCCGCGCAGAGCAGGAGTTTGCCAAACTAAGCCGCCAGCTTTCCAAAGCGTAAACAAATTTGTCTCATTTAGCATCAAGTAGAAGCAAAAAAAGGTTCTCTGCGACTCTGACTTGTCCGATGAACTTGTTCAACCAATTAGCTCGTCGGGTGGAATCTTGGCCGATAAGGAGAAGCAAACTGGCGACGACGAATTCGACCTATTGTCGTATCTGGTTGGTCTTGAAATCTTCATGAAATTTAGTATTGTTACCGTTAACAATACCTTTGCTCTCTTCATTTCGACCTCAGAGGGGACAATCCCAAACGCGCGACAAACATGGCTTTCACCTCAAATGCTTGGGAGTCATCTTTTCAAACTTATCCGTTAGCGGTATGGGCGGCTTGCGACTTCATATTCGAACTTTCCCAGACGCCATCAAGGAATATTTTTTATTTCCACTCATCTTTTACATGAAAAACTTTGTCTCTCGGCCTCCCAAGCTCCTCCTACAGAACTTCAATGGCTTTGTCAAACCTGGGGAGATGTGCTTTGTCCTTGGCCGACCCAATGCCGGCTGCTCCACATTCCTCAAAGTCATTGCCAACCAGCGGGTTGGCTTCATGGATGTCGGTGGACAAGTAGAGTACGGCGGGATTGACGCCAAAACTATGGGGAAGGCGTACCAGGGAGAGTCAGTACCCAGCCTTCTTTTCCCTTGTATTCAGAACCCCCACTGATTATGTTGACCTTGTTTTCAGAGTCGTCTATAATCCTGAGGTTTGAATGTCTTTATTAATCTCTCCTCCGCAACTTGATTCCTGACCGCCTTCTTCTGAATTTAGGATGATGTTCATCACGCCACTCTAACGGTGGCACAAACTCTGAAATTCGCCCTCTCGACCAAGGTACCCGCCACCCGTCTTCCTAACCAGTCGAAGGCAGATTTTCAGCAGCAGGTTTTGGATCTCCTTCTTCGCATGCTTGGCATGAGTCACACCAAGAACACACGTAAGCTGCAATACAAGCCAATCCAGTCCACCAGAAGCTGATTCGCGCACGCCTCCTATAGTTGTCGGTAACGCACAGGTCCGAGGTGTTTCAGGTGGAGAACGGAAGAGAGTCTCCATCGCCGAGATGATGGCCACCAGAGCGTCTGTCTTAGCATGGGATAACTCGACAAGAGGTCTTGATGCCTCGACTGCACTTCAATACGCCAAGTCGCTGCGAATTTTGACAAACATCTTCAGGACGACCATGTTTGTCACCCTTTACCAAGCTGGTGAAGGGATCTACGAGCAGTTCGACAAGATCTGTTTAATCAACGAAGGTCGTCAGGTTTACTTCGGCCCTGCCTCCGATGCCCGCCAGTACTTTATCAATTTAGGCTTTAAAAACATGCCTCGACAAACAACTGCCGATTTCCTCACAGGCTGTACCGACCCCAACGAGCGACAGCTTGCCGATGGCGTCGATCCAAGCTCTGTTCCTCAGACGTCCGAAGAAATGGAGCAAGCTTACCTGGATAGTGACATTTGTAAGCGGGTGCGACAGGAAATGGAGGACTATCGGGCTTACTTGGCGGCTGAGAACCGAGACCGTGAAGAATTTTTTGAAGCTGTCAAGGACGATCGAAGCGGCGCCGTACCAAAGAAGGTCGGTAATTTTCTCATTCCCTCTCGACGGATCTCGCTGATATCTTGGCAAGACGTTATAAAAAAAACAAAAACAGTCCCCACTCACAGTGTCGATATTTAGCCAGCTAAAAGCATTAATTATCCGAGATCTGCAACTCAAGGTCCAAGATCGCCTGGGTTTAGCATTTAGCTGGGCTACTGCCATCTCCATTTCGATCATCATTGGAAGTATTTATCTTAACACCCCTGGAACTGCCGCGGGCGCGTTCACCAGGTTTGTTCTCTTTCTCACATCTCCAGAATGCTATTATTGAAAACTAGACGATTCATGTATGATTTATTTTGTTTTTTAGGGGTGGCGTAATTTTTATTGGCTTGCTGTTCAATGTTTTCATCTCTTTCACAGAACTTCCCTCCCAAATGCTAGGTCGTCCTATCATGTGGAGGCAAACTGCATTCTGTTTTTACCGACCCGGTGCTTTAGCGCTGGCCAACTCCATATCTGATATCCCGTTTTCCGCACCCAAAGTGTTCCTGTTTTCGCTCATTGTAAGTATATTTTTCATTAGACCCTTGCACCAGTCTTACGCATGACCCTTGAAAAAGAAAAGGCTAATCAGTTCTTACTTCGATAGCTTTACATGATGGCAGGATTGACACGGGATGCAGGAGCCTTCTTCACATACTTCACCATCGTCTACTTCACCTTTTTGGCACTCAGTTCATTCTTTAGGTTCCTCGGCTCGATTTCATTCAGCTTTGACACTGCAGCAAGAATGGCCAGTGCTTTCGTGATGTGCATGGTACTATACAGTGGCTACATGATCCCTGAGCCAGCAATGAAGAGATGGCTGGTTTGGATATACCACATCAACCCAGTCAACTACGCTTTTTCGGCACTGATGTCAAATGAGTTCAAGCGGCTAGAAATTGCCTGCGTAGGACCTTTCATACTCCCAAATGGCCCGGGTTATCCAACCACACTAGGTCCTAATCAAATCTGTACTCTTCGAGGCTCCAAACCTGGCAATCCCTTAGTCTCCGGTGCCGATTACGTTCGTGCCGCGTTTAACTATTCCACTGGCGATGTCTGGAGAAATTTTGCAATTGAAGTGAGTCACTCAACTTCCCTCTCACATCTGTGGAGTGAGTGGACACTGAGATTTTTTTTTCCCCCTTTTTTCGCCCCAGTGTGCATACATTGCACTATTCATGACAGCGCTATTTTTGGCGGTAGAAAACCTTGCCCTCGGATCTGGTATGCCCGCGATCAACGTCTTTGCAAAAGAGAACGCCGAAACCAAGAAGCTCAATGCTGCATTACAAGCTCAGAAGGACGAATTCCGCAAAGGCACTGCAGAGCAAAATCTCAGTGGTCTCATTTCAGCACGCAAGCCATTCACATGGGAAGGCCTGACTTACGATGTACACGTGCCAGGCGGCCAGCGACGCTTGCTTAATGATATTTATGGATATGTCAAGCCGGGCACATTGACAGCCTTGATGGGCTCATCAGGTGCTGGAAAAACAACACTCCTCGACGTCCTAGCTAACCGAAAGACTACCGGCGTGATCAGCGGTGAGGTGAAAGTTTCTGGTCGTCACCCTGGGGCCGACTTTCAAAGAGGAACGGCCTACTGCGAGCAACAGGATGTGCACGAGTGGACCGCCACCGTCCGAGAGGCCTTTAGATTTTCGGCATACCTCAGACAACCGGCAGATGTGTCGGTCGAAGAGAAAAACGCGTACGTTGAAGAAGTCATTCAGCTCTTGGAATTGGAGGACCTGGCAGACGCGATGATAGGCTTCCCTGGGTTTGGGTTGGGCGTTGAAGCCCGTAAACGTGTGACCATTGGTGTCGAACTATCAGCCAAACCGCAATTACTCCTTTTCCTTGACGAACCCACTTCGGGCCTAGACGGTCAGAGCGCATACAATGTCGTACGATTCTTGAGGAAGCTGGCCTCTGCTGGACAGGCGATTCTGTGCACCATTCATCAACCCAACGCCCTTTTGTTTGAAAACTTTGACAGGCTTTTGCTCTTGAAGAAGGGTGGCCGATGTGTCTATTTCGGAGGCATTGGGAAAGACTCGCAGATCATCCGAGACTACTTTGCCCGCAACGGCGCCGTCTGCCCTGTTGAAGCTAACCCTGCCGAGTTCATGCTTGAAGCCATTGGCGGAGGTAGTCAGCGTCAGATGGGTGGTGACAAGGATTGGGCCGACCGCTGGCTGGAAAGTGAAGAACACCAAGAGAACAAGCGTGAAATCCAACTTTTGAACGCAGAATCGAGTGCTTCTGTTGATGCCAGCCCTTCAGGACCAGCTCCTACCCAATGTTTGTCTCGTTAACATTTGTTATACTTGAATGTACGGATGGGGTACTAATAATTTATGTTCTGTTTGCCTCTTCACAGATGCCCAAACTTTTTCCTTTCAGCTGAAGACAGTATTGGCCCGGGCGAGCTTGGCATGCTATCGTAACGCTGATTACCAGTTTACAAGGCTTTTCAACCACGTTACGATTAGTCTGCTTGTTGGACTAACTTTCTTTCAACTTGCAAATGGAGTGGCCGATTTACAGTACCGAATATTCAGCATTTTCATTGCTGGAGTACTGCCGATTCTTGTAAGTGCTGTGTTGTTTCATCGGTAAGCGTACATAAACTGACCGCTTTTAAAACAGATCATAGCTCAAGTCGAACCTTCCTTCATCATGGCGAGAATGATATTTCTCCGGGAAGCTTCCTCGAAAACCTACAGCGAACAAGTTTTTGCCCTCGCCCAGTTCTTGGCCGAAATGCCCTACTCGCTGCTCTGTGCTACCGTGTACTTTGTGCTTTGGTACTTCATCGCCGGTTTCAACAGTTCTCCGGATCGTGCGGGATATGCCTTCCTGAGTTAGTCCTCCATGTCGCATCCGATCAATTCTTCCGAAGCTGATGATGAAAAAAATTTGATGCTCCAGTGATTTGGATGGTTGAAATGTTTGCCGTGACACTTGGTCAGGCCGTCGCAGCCCTCTCCCCTTCGATCTTCTTTGCCTCCCAGGCCAACTCTCCTCTCGCTGTAATGATGAACCTCTTTTGTGGTGTAACTGTCCCCAAAGCACAAATGCCTAAATTCTGGAGAAGCTGTTCGTATCCCTCACCCCACTCTTTACAATCCTCGCGGTCCCTCTGATTACTCAACCTTCTCTGTTGAATTGACTCATGACAGGGATGTATCAACTCGATCCCTACACACGGATTATTTCAGGCTTACTAGTGAATGAGTTGCACGAAATGCCAGTAGTATGCAAGCCGGCTGAATTGTACGCTAATTCTCCTCGGATTTTCATATGCTGCAAAAATGAAATTGACCTTTGGTCCTTCTTCTCCATGATAGCTCTGTCTTTCAGCCTCCTCCCGGACAAACATGCGGCCAATGGACCCAAAACTATATAACAAGTCGAGGTGGCTATCTGGAAAATTCCGACTCGACAACTGATTGCCGCTACTGCCAATATTCCAAGGGCGATGAATGTAAGTCACAGCTTAGTTTTTCACTACCGATGGATGTGATAAAAGACGACTGATTCAATCTTAACATGTATGTCCTTCCATCTATTCAGTTTTTGCCGAATTGGATCTTTCCTTCTCAAATCGCTGGAGAGACCTTGGTATCTTGGTCGTGTTTGTCTTCTTCAACTTCTGCGTCATGGTTATCGCCACCAAAACATTGACCCTTCGATATGCCAAACGATGAGCGTGGCCCTGTCTCCCCAAGTAACAACACAAACGCATTCTTCGTGGCCCTGTCTCCCCAAGTAACAGCACAAACGCAATCTTTTTCTTTATTGCAACTCTCCTGTTTTTGCCCTGCTTCCGTACTTCTTGTGTCGCCTGTATTTGTATCGTCCTACCTGTATCCGTCTTCATCTTCATCATTATCCACCCTCAGCGCTCTGTGTGGTACTCACACCCTCTCGAGTGGCTAGATTTAATTTTGCTGTTGCTTGTTGCACTGGTTTTGTCACCCGCTAAGACACTTATTTATCATTAATATAATTATGACAATTCATTCATCTTATGAGCTAAGGTTGGAGATCGTTTGACATCCGTTTCTTGGGTCATCCTAGTCTCATTTTGTGTTGAAAGCTTTTGTCACTATTGGCTTTGTATTTAGTCTGTGCCAGATCTGTCCCCTGATCTTTTACTCACTGAATCAAAATACAACTTTATTTTTGTGTCTGCTCCTCTGTCACAAGATAGTCCAGTGAACTCAGTCTTGCAACTCCTGTGTCCCTCAACATGCACCTAGGGTATTTTTTAAGGGGGCTGATTGAGCAACCCCCAAAAGTTTCTCAACTGCTCTGGGGATTGTACAGCAGTCAGCAAAGCATAAAGCACACATTGCAACCACCAAGCCCAAATTTGTGGGTTGCAGAACCCAAAATTTGTAAAAAAGAGGGGTTTGGATGATTAAAACCACCCAATGGTGGGCCACTACACTACATGGCCAATAACCATTAGTGTAACACTTTTTTTTCTTCCAAGTTTGTATGGCATTAGTTGTGATTTTATTCTGCCAGCCTAACAGTCAGCATAGCAGAAAGTTTTACTTGTTTTTTTTTTTTTTTTGGTAGTGTTAGTTGAAAAATCTTTGCCACTATACTAACAGTTAGTGTAGATTTTCTTCAACTAACAAAATTTGGAAGAATCTATAGTGTAGCTTTTTTTTTTCCCAGCTCACAGCCAGTGTAGCATAGCTCCCATTGAGCTGTGCTATGCTGCACTACACATACTAACACATGATCACCACTAAACAAACACTCAACTAATAGCTGAAATAACAATTCAACTAACAGCTGGGATATCCACTGAGAATATGACATTCCCTGGGAATTGCAATGGGTTGTCAAAAGGACAGCATTGCCCAGTGGTGAGTGCATACTCACAGAGATGTGCACTTAACACTGGACCAGTGCTACCCTGGGACAAGGCTAACTGAACACAAGCCCCTTGATCTAAGGGCCTGGTGACCTGGGACGGCACAAAGTGCACCTCCACAAAGCAAAGCCCCCAAATGAGGGACTTGTCACTAATCTCCCCAATTTAGCGTTGAATCTGGAGGTATTTTTTAGGGAATGTTTTTGCTTGTCACATTTGGCTATCTTCCACACCAAATTTCATCACACCAATTTGACCAGGAGACAGCGGTGGGCCGCTACGCTACATGGGCAAAATAGCGTAGCGTAGCGGTCATTTTTTTTTTTCCGCCAACGCTGTAGCGTTAGCGGTGCTACAGGGCCGCTACAGGCCGCTACGCTGCGTTACGCTACGCTACAGCGCTTGTAGCGGCTATTTTCTGCTACAAAGCGCTGTAGCGCAGCGTAGCAAGGCCTTTTTTTGGCCTCGCTCCGTTAGCGTTAGCGCAAAAACACTAACAGCAACGGCAAAAGCCGTTAGCTGTTAGCGGTTTTACGCTACGCTACGCTACGCTACGCTACGGTAACGCTACCGTTAGCGTAGCGGCCCGCTATTGCAGGAGATCAAAGGTACAAATTTTCTACTTTTTTTTTGCAAGTATCAATCATGGCCTAGGGCCTTCCTAGATGCTGCTTCATAATTCATCAAATATCCCAATATTTATCCCATGGGTACTCAGTATTCTTTGAAGATATTCCTTGATAATCCTCACATTTTGCTGTTATATACATAACACCTGTGACAAGTGAACTGGACCACAATGGTGCAGCTGGAAGGAGAAATACTATGTGTTGCACCACAAAATATTCTTTGAAAATTATTCCAGAATCCAGGCAGTTCCAAATGAACCTCTCACTAAATTACAAACAGCATCACATTTTTTTCAGAAACAAAGGAGAAAAAAAACAGTATAGCCATCAGGTCAAGATGACCAGCTACGCAGTGTGGTCTGTTTTCCTGTATTTCTGGAGGGAAAAATTAAGAAATTTTACTTTTATCACATAAAAACTCAAGATATGGTCAAAAAAAAACCTCAAAAATGGAATTTCTGGACAAAATAAACCCTAGTCATCCATTGGAACCACCCTCATAACTCAACTGGTTTAGAAGATACATGGATTCTGCCAGTTATGGTCAATTGTTGGGGATATTATTTATTCATTATCACCCATTTTGCATACTTTATGCATATATATATTGAATTCCTTTCACACATTCCAAACCACAACTTGAAACATTTCTTTCCTATTGAATTCCTTTCATTCTGTTTGCATATCAAAGGACTGCATGATATTTGTACAACAATATTCCCTCAAAGCAGTGCTAGGGCTGTGCTAAGCTGTGCAAGGCTGTGTAGTCAGGCCAACTAAAATCCCTCAACATGTTTCCCTGCAGCTAAAATACCTCATATTTTACTATATAAGGAGGCCTTCTGCCTGCCATTTGTATCCTCAGACCATCCCATCATACCATCACCTCATACATTGGACACTGGTCAACCATTACTCAAGCAACCTATTCTCAGCTGGGTATCCTGTTTTATATTTTTGTATCATCCTTATCTCAGAAATATATATATATATATATATCAACCAGTCTTAACTTCACTTATAAGAGGAAAACAAAGAGAATAACTCATCAGGTCCTGGGTTCAATTCCTCCTGGATACAACTTCCTCAAGAGTGGCCTTATCCAACTAGGCTATTTTGCCATATACCACCATGAAAAAACTAATGTCACTTGTTCAAAGGGTCCCTTTGTAACCTAGTATGTTGCTTGATAGCAAGTGACAATAGTTTTTTCATGGTGTACTCAACACAGTCTTTCTTTATTTTTATAACCCAACCCAAAGGACCCAAGTTCAATTCCTAATCAAAGCATATTCTCCCTCATCTTTTTCATCTACCTTTCTCACCAAATTTCATCATCCTCCATTTCTACATTTTTCACCCTCACTCACCCTTGGCAAACAACATCCTTGGTTCAATCCCCACTCTCATCATCAATCAGACAAACATCAAGAAGGCCATCATTAAAGAAGTCAACCATAACCCTGAACCCTGAATTCATTCCATAACAACAACATCAATATATTTTGTCAATCAAACAGCTCATCTTGAACACATCCTCTATCAAATTAATAAAAGCTGCCAAGAATACCTTGGTGGTCTTGTTTTCTGATAGTACAGAAAGGCAGAGTTTGCAACTCCACCATACCTTTCTAAATTCAGAAAAAGGTTTTCACAAGCACTTTTGAGTCTTACAGCAGGCGTGTGGAGGCATAAAATTTGGCAGGTTATATAATGAAAAATAGTGGTTTGAGTGTGGGAATGCCTGGAAATGCCACACAAAGCTGAAGATTCCAGGCCATGGCTGAAGCTTGAGGAGCAAGCCCCTCTTTCAGAGGCATGCTTCACAAGCCACCCCCAGTGTGCCATAGGGTTATGTGGCCCTCTGAAACAAGGGGATTTTTCTAAGCTAGTGGATAAGGGTAAGGAAATGGTGACAAGTTGCAAGAAATCTGAGTGTACTTGAATATCAATAATCGTCTATAAATAATACTCTTTTTTTGCAGAGAATGTGAAAATGAAGATGTGTCCCACATTTTCTTAACCCCATCTCATTCCTGACACCAACCTCACTGACCATTAATTGCAAGCTCTTCCATCTTTTCTAAATCCCATCTCATGCCTGACTCTAACCTCACTGACCACTAATCAAGCCCCATACTTCCCAGCTGGTTCCACCTTGCTAAGTGTGATCCCTAATCCCCCTCCCTTTACCCCAACCATCCATCCTGACTGCTATAGCTACCCTCATCACTCTTTCTGGCCTTTGCTACCCTCCAAACACACTCTACTGACCAAGCTGATGAGGTGAAGTAAGCTGTGACTGGGAAAGCATGTGCATGATGTGGAAGGATAGGTTATCATTAGCATATGATAGAAGACCGGAGACCTAGAGACCAGAAGATTCAAAGAGAATAAACAAAGAAAAACTGAATACCTGGGACAGCATTTGGATGATGTGGAAGGATGAAGCAAGCATCCTTCCACCCATGCTGGCCCAGGTAGGCTACAAGACTAGTGAGATGAGAGTGAAATGACTGTGAAATGTATGTAGCACAGAACAACTGGGAAATGAAATAAACAGAAACCTCAACACATGCTAACCTCCTGCCCAGCCACCTCTGCCCTCTCTATTTCTACTCAACCCAATTGACCAAGCTACCCCTTCCATCAACTCAGCTACCCTGGTGACTACCCCTCCATCTTGAACAGCTACCCTAAAACCTTCCTTCCCAACTATACCTGATCCCTCCATCAATCCTTGACTAATAAACCAAGCTACCATCAACCAAGCTATCCTGGTGACCCC
>SMGU01004537.1:0-13151 GCA_004348175.1 Puccinia novopanici
TGCAGAGCCCCCCTGGGCGTGCTTGGTTGAGTGGACATGGGCTTGATGTCTGTAAAAGGTACTTGGCCACTTAATTTGTCTTCTTCTCCTCAGCAATCAAGCCAGGCTTGATATGCTTTCGCGCCCCTGATCGGTCGCTGAGGGGCGGCCCTTCCACTGGCAAAGAAGTACATGTTCAAGTCCGAAAAGTTTCAAGATACGTCGGCTTCGGACCACAGCCAGAGTCTTACAAAGCTCGGCTGCTGCTGTGACGTATTTATGGTACCGTCAGCAACCGAGATATGGAGTATGTTGTCATGGCCGTGATGGCCTCCATGCCGGTAACAGATGCCGACCCTACCCGAAGTTCCTTTCCAGCCCCTATACTGTAGCCCATTCCCTGACAGACTCTGATGGTCGCACTCAAGATGCAGAGAAGCTGCGATACAAGCTTTCGGCAAACCCCGCTTCCCCCCCTGCCTCTCTCCCGTTTATCCAGAGGCTATGTAGCTACACGTTTAGCCAGCAAACTCGCTGAGCCGCCTCCCAGGAGTTACTAGAAATGTAAATATATCCGAGAGACGCGATAGAGTTAGATTGTATTTTTTTTATTTTATTTTATAAATACAAATCGAGAGGTTAAAACAGCGTGATGGCCTCTTTTTTTCTGTCCAGTCAAAGCGACGCTGAAAAGGAGACAGGCGACGGCATTCATGTGATTGGATGATCCAGAGATAAGCATAAATACTGGTCGGTTGCATGAATCGATCAACATTTTACATCAGGCCACTCTACATGGGAAGTGCAATCAGTCAGCCTCCCAATTACAGCTCTTGACATGACATGCACATAACGTCGATCCTTCATGGCGTGATGGCAGCTGGTGGAGAGCTCTTCTAGATCTAAGATGATGTCATCCGTAATCATCTTGATCAAATTCTCGATGGCTTTTTAATGCATCCGGCGTATGTAAGTGCTTCATAACTTCCGAGATTGGAGAATTTGGCCGCTGCGCGTACTCCCCTCCAGTGCTGGAAAGCCAAGCCGGAAATCCCTGAAGGCTCTCACGTGTCTGGCCGCTGCCCAGCCGGAGGAGTCTACCGCAGGGTGCAGGTGTACCGGTTGACCGCACACGATCCGAGCGCTTCATTTGCATGATGATGCTGTATTCTGTGATTAATGTTATCCTTTCATTAGTCTCCTTCGGCTTCCTTATCTTCCTTCTCTGTCTAAAACCCCGCCTTACATAACCGTCTCCCATTGACCCGGTGGTGTATAATTAGCCTGATAAAATGCTAGTCGCGAAACAACTCGCGATGAAACTCGTTGCAGTGGCAATATGAAGGGGTTTTCCTCCCCAGCAGCAAGCTGGCACACAGATCTCTTGCTCGGAGCTCTCTCTCCTTTTCCCTAACTAGGACTAGGATGTCCATGGGCCGCTAGGCAAATCAACTGAGAGCCATATTATTAAGTGCGAGGCTATTCTTCCCTGCAGCCAGTACTTTTTGTGCCTTTTTGTTCGCCTTACAACCACTTTCCTGGTCCTCCCCAGCAGATACCATTTTCGGCCAGCACTCACCCGGCCGTAGGCTCAGAGCTCTTGGTATCCGATCAGCAGACAGACAGAGACCCAGCGAAGTGGCCCCCCTTCCCCAGTGAAACATCGAGTCCAAATAGCTGAGAGCTCCTCAAACACCGTGGCTGGATCGAGCTTGGTCCCCGTTGACAGCTGAACCCTGCTTTGACCGTTATGGTCTGCTAATAAGTCGGAAGGAAGTAAGTCTCCATCACCAGCGGTGGCATTTGAGCCTATCAGGGTTCGTAGAACATCAAGGAGAGGATATTATTATTTTATATAAATAAGAAGGACTACTTGCCTTTCTAGTCTTTTCTCATTTTTCCACTCCAACTGTCGGTCCCCCCCTTCATCCTCGTTGATCCACTTCCGCTATACTTACACTCTTATTATTCTACGTCCTCAGCCCACATCCGGATACACCTCGCCAATCCCACCTTTCTTCGGTCACCTCAGTCCAGCAATCCTCGCACCCATCTCCCCAGGAGATCCTTGGAACTACCTCACCTCAGACAATCTAGCACCTATCCAATATCGCAAATCATTTTCTCCCAGTCTACTTTCATTTGTAGCCTTTCTCGACTTTTTTTCCTTCCCCCCCCCTGCACTAATATCTAATTCGACCTCTCCACCTACCGTATCGTCATCGAGACACAGCCTATCGTTATACGGTTTTTTCTTAACCCACAAGTACCATATTGCTGAGCTTGAAAACTCACCTGACTCGATCCGTAAGTCTCACCTGATTTATGCATGTCCTTTCGGCATCTCCTTTCCACTTGCGGCGTCGGTACGCTGTGATAGATACATGCGGCCGAAATCCGCTGGACCGACTTTATCACCCATCGGTTTACCACAAACCTCATTGTACCACACTGTCGACTTCTGCTAACCTATGAAGCCTTGACATCTGACTTCCGCAATTCTCGACGCACCTTCGTCTGAGACAATACAACTTCAAGCATTATTCCTTGTCGATTCATGTATCATCCGATGATACTTGCTCTGATTTCTGGCTGGCCCAACTTTCCCTTTCTTATTATACCTTCCCTCTCCACATCTGCTTTTCACCAATTCCATATCTTCTTCCTATTACCGGAGGTCAGGTACAGCAGTCCATATCCTTTTCAAAGCTGCCAATCCCTCCAGTGCCCCGATCAGATCAGGCATAATTTAGCCAACTGGTTTACCCCTGGCCCCCTATCATCTCATTTACCTGTCCCAACATTCTTTCCCTGTGAATTCTCCAGGATTGGATCGTCCTTTCGCGCCTTTTCTTTCCTGGCCACAGTTCAGTATGGTGTACTAATTTTTTTTTGTTTTGGGGTTCTTTCTTGTTATCTAGATTTTTAACTCTCGTAGCCACCGCCAACTAGGATACTCGCCAGCTTACGCCTTACTCGATCATGGACAATCAATCCCCGCTGGAGGACCTACACAACGATCTCACCATACTCCCGCTCGCAGACTCTGCCGCTTCCCGCCGGGACTCCAATCTCACTCGCGCTGAATCCTTTACCTCCGATCACAAAGATGACAAGGCTCCCGAGATCCTGGAGAAGCATTCTGGTCTAGTCGACTCCGCATCTATTACCGAAGCTTCCGCCCCCACAGAAGACTCGATAGATGTGGTCCGCGCAGAGCAGGAGTTTGCCAAACTAAGCCGCCAGCTTTCCAAAGCGTAAACAAATTTGTCTCATTTAGCATCAAGTAGAAGCAAAAAAAGGTTCTCTGCGACTCTGACTTGTCCGATGAACTTGTTCAACCAATTAGCTCGTCGGGTGGAATCTTGGCCGATAAGGAGAAGCAAACTGGCGACGACGAATTCGACCTATTGTCGTATCTGGTTGGTCTTGAAATCTTCATGAAATTTAGTATTGTTACCGTTAACAATACCTTTGCTCTCTTCATTTCGACCTCAGAGGGGACAATCCCAAACGCGCGACAAACATGGCTTTCACCTCAAATGCTTGGGAGTCATCTTTTCAAACTTATCCGTTAGCGGTATGGGCGGCTTGCGACTTCATATTCGAACTTTCCCAGACGCCATCAAGGAATATTTTTTATTTCCACTCATCTTTTACATGAAAAACTTTGTCTCTCGGCCTCCCAAGCTCCTCCTACAGAACTTCAATGGCTTTGTCAAACCTGGGGAGATGTGCTTTGTCCTTGGCCGACCCAATGCCGGCTGCTCCACATTCCTCAAAGTCATTGCCAACCAGCGGGTTGGCTTCATGGATGTCGGTGGACAAGTAGAGTACGGCGGGATTGACGCCAAAACTATGGGGAAGGCGTACCAGGGAGAGTCAGTACCCAGCCTTCTTTTCCCTTGTATTCAGAACCCCCACTGATTATGTTGACCTTGTTTTCAGAGTCGTCTATAATCCTGAGGTTTGAATGTCTTTATTAATCTCTCCTCCGCAACTTGATTCCTGACCGCCTTCTTCTGAATTTAGGATGATGTTCATCACGCCACTCTAACGGTGGCACAAACTCTGAAATTCGCCCTCTCGACCAAGGTACCCGCCACCCGTCTTCCTAACCAGTCGAAGGCAGATTTTCAGCAGCAGGTTTTGGATCTCCTTCTTCGCATGCTTGGCATGAGTCACACCAAGAACACACGTAAGCTGCAATACAAGCCAATCCAGTCCACCAGAAGCTGATTCGCGCACGCCTCCTATAGTTGTCGGTAACGCACAGGTCCGAGGTGTTTCAGGTGGAGAACGGAAGAGAGTCTCCATCGCCGAGATGATGGCCACCAGAGCGTCTGTCTTAGCATGGGATAACTCGACAAGAGGTCTTGATGCCTCGACTGCACTTCAATACGCCAAGTCGCTGCGAATTTTGACAAACATCTTCAGGACGACCATGTTTGTCACCCTTTACCAAGCTGGTGAAGGGATCTACGAGCAGTTCGACAAGATCTGTTTAATCAACGAAGGTCGTCAGGTTTACTTCGGCCCTGCCTCCGATGCCCGCCAGTACTTTATCAATTTAGGCTTTAAAAACATGCCTCGACAAACAACTGCCGATTTCCTCACAGGCTGTACCGACCCCAACGAGCGACAGCTTGCCGATGGCGTCGATCCAAGCTCTGTTCCTCAGACGTCCGAAGAAATGGAGCAAGCTTACCTGGATAGTGACATTTGTAAGCGGGTGCGACAGGAAATGGAGGACTATCGGGCTTACTTGGCGGCTGAGAACCGAGACCGTGAAGAATTTTTTGAAGCTGTCAAGGACGATCGAAGCGGCGCCGTACCAAAGAAGGTCGGTAATTTTCTCATTCCCTCTCGACGGATCTCGCTGATATCTTGGCAAGACGTTATAAAAAAAACAAAAACAGTCCCCACTCACAGTGTCGATATTTAGCCAGCTAAAAGCATTAATTATCCGAGATCTGCAACTCAAGGTCCAAGATCGCCTGGGTTTAGCATTTAGCTGGGCTACTGCCATCTCCATTTCGATCATCATTGGAAGTATTTATCTTAACACCCCTGGAACTGCCGCGGGCGCGTTCACCAGGTTTGTTCTCTTTCTCACATCTCCAGAATGCTATTATTGAAAACTAGACGATTCATGTATGATTTATTTTGTTTTTTAGGGGTGGCGTAATTTTTATTGGCTTGCTGTTCAATGTTTTCATCTCTTTCACAGAACTTCCCTCCCAAATGCTAGGTCGTCCTATCATGTGGAGGCAAACTGCATTCTGTTTTTACCGACCCGGTGCTTTAGCGCTGGCCAACTCCATATCTGATATCCCGTTTTCCGCACCCAAAGTGTTCCTGTTTTCGCTCATTGTAAGTATATTTTTCATTAGACCCTTGCACCAGTCTTACGCATGACCCTTGAAAAAGAAAAGGCTAATCAGTTCTTACTTCGATAGCTTTACATGATGGCAGGATTGACACGGGATGCAGGAGCCTTCTTCACATACTTCACCATCGTCTACTTCACCTTTTTGGCACTCAGTTCATTCTTTAGGTTCCTCGGCTCGATTTCATTCAGCTTTGACACTGCAGCAAGAATGGCCAGTGCTTTCGTGATGTGCATGGTACTATACAGTGGCTACATGATCCCTGAGCCAGCAATGAAGAGATGGCTGGTTTGGATATACCACATCAACCCAGTCAACTACGCTTTTTCGGCACTGATGTCAAATGAGTTCAAGCGGCTAGAAATTGCCTGCGTAGGACCTTTCATACTCCCAAATGGCCCGGGTTATCCAACCACACTAGGTCCTAATCAAATCTGTACTCTTCGAGGCTCCAAACCTGGCAATCCCTTAGTCTCCGGTGCCGATTACGTTCGTGCCGCGTTTAACTATTCCACTGGCGATGTCTGGAGAAATTTTGCAATTGAAGTGAGTCACTCAACTTCCCTCTCACATCTGTGGAGTGAGTGGACACTGAGATTTTTTTTTCCCCCTTTTTTCGCCCCAGTGTGCATACATTGCACTATTCATGACAGCGCTATTTTTGGCGGTAGAAAACCTTGCCCTCGGATCTGGTATGCCCGCGATCAACGTCTTTGCAAAAGAGAACGCCGAAACCAAGAAGCTCAATGCTGCATTACAAGCTCAGAAGGACGAATTCCGCAAAGGCACTGCAGAGCAAAATCTCAGTGGTCTCATTTCAGCACGCAAGCCATTCACATGGGAAGGCCTGACTTACGATGTACACGTGCCAGGCGGCCAGCGACGCTTGCTTAATGATATTTATGGATATGTCAAGCCGGGCACATTGACAGCCTTGATGGGCTCATCAGGTGCTGGAAAAACAACACTCCTCGACGTCCTAGCTAACCGAAAGACTACCGGCGTGATCAGCGGTGAGGTGAAAGTTTCTGGTCGTCACCCTGGGGCCGACTTTCAAAGAGGAACGGCCTACTGCGAGCAACAGGATGTGCACGAGTGGACCGCCACCGTCCGAGAGGCCTTTAGATTTTCGGCATACCTCAGACAACCGGCAGATGTGTCGGTCGAAGAGAAAAACGCGTACGTTGAAGAAGTCATTCAGCTCTTGGAATTGGAGGACCTGGCAGACGCGATGATAGGCTTCCCTGGGTTTGGGTTGGGCGTTGAAGCCCGTAAACGTGTGACCATTGGTGTCGAACTATCAGCCAAACCGCAATTACTCCTTTTCCTTGACGAACCCACTTCGGGCCTAGACGGTCAGAGCGCATACAATGTCGTACGATTCTTGAGGAAGCTGGCCTCTGCTGGACAGGCGATTCTGTGCACCATTCATCAACCCAACGCCCTTTTGTTTGAAAACTTTGACAGGCTTTTGCTCTTGAAGAAGGGTGGCCGATGTGTCTATTTCGGAGGCATTGGGAAAGACTCGCAGATCATCCGAGACTACTTTGCCCGCAACGGCGCCGTCTGCCCTGTTGAAGCTAACCCTGCCGAGTTCATGCTTGAAGCCATTGGCGGAGGTAGTCAGCGTCAGATGGGTGGTGACAAGGATTGGGCCGACCGCTGGCTGGAAAGTGAAGAACACCAAGAGAACAAGCGTGAAATCCAACTTTTGAACGCAGAATCGAGTGCTTCTGTTGATGCCAGCCCTTCAGGACCAGCTCCTACCCAATGTTTGTCTCGTTAACATTTGTTATACTTGAATGTACGGATGGGGTACTAATAATTTATGTTCTGTTTGCCTCTTCACAGATGCCCAAACTTTTTCCTTTCAGCTGAAGACAGTATTGGCCCGGGCGAGCTTGGCATGCTATCGTAACGCTGATTACCAGTTTACAAGGCTTTTCAACCACGTTACGATTAGTCTGCTTGTTGGACTAACTTTCTTTCAACTTGCAAATGGAGTGGCCGATTTACAGTACCGAATATTCAGCATTTTCATTGCTGGAGTACTGCCGATTCTTGTAAGTGCTGTGTTGTTTCATCGGTAAGCGTACATAAACTGACCGCTTTTAAAACAGATCATAGCTCAAGTCGAACCTTCCTTCATCATGGCGAGAATGATATTTCTCCGGGAAGCTTCCTCGAAAACCTACAGCGAACAAGTTTTTGCCCTCGCCCAGTTCTTGGCCGAAATGCCCTACTCGCTGCTCTGTGCTACCGTGTACTTTGTGCTTTGGTACTTCATCGCCGGTTTCAACAGTTCTCCGGATCGTGCGGGATATGCCTTCCTGAGTTAGTCCTCCATGTCGCATCCGATCAATTCTTCCGAAGCTGATGATGAAAAAAATTTGATGCTCCAGTGATTTGGATGGTTGAAATGTTTGCCGTGACACTTGGTCAGGCCGTCGCAGCCCTCTCCCCTTCGATCTTCTTTGCCTCCCAGGCCAACTCTCCTCTCGCTGTAATGATGAACCTCTTTTGTGGTGTAACTGTCCCCAAAGCACAAATGCCTAAATTCTGGAGAAGCTGTTCGTATCCCTCACCCCACTCTTTACAATCCTCGCGGTCCCTCTGATTACTCAACCTTCTCTGTTGAATTGACTCATGACAGGGATGTATCAACTCGATCCCTACACACGGATTATTTCAGGCTTACTAGTGAATGAGTTGCACGAAATGCCAGTAGTATGCAAGCCGGCTGAATTGTACGCTAATTCTCCTCGGATTTTCATATGCTGCAAAAATGAAATTGACCTTTGGTCCTTCTTCTCCATGATAGCTCTGTCTTTCAGCCTCCTCCCGGACAAACATGCGGCCAATGGACCCAAAACTATATAACAAGTCGAGGTGGCTATCTGGAAAATTCCGACTCGACAACTGATTGCCGCTACTGCCAATATTCCAAGGGCGATGAATGTAAGTCACAGCTTAGTTTTTCACTACCGATGGATGTGATAAAAGACGACTGATTCAATCTTAACATGTATGTCCTTCCATCTATTCAGTTTTTGCCGAATTGGATCTTTCCTTCTCAAATCGCTGGAGAGACCTTGGTATCTTGGTCGTGTTTGTCTTCTTCAACTTCTGCGTCATGGTTATCGCCACCAAAACATTGACCCTTCGATATGCCAAACGATGAGCGTGGCCCTGTCTCCCCAAGTAACAACACAAACGCATTCTTCGTGGCCCTGTCTCCCCAAGTAACAGCACAAACGCAATCTTTTTCTTTATTGCAACTCTCCTGTTTTTGCCCTGCTTCCGTACTTCTTGTGTCGCCTGTATTTGTATCGTCCTACCTGTATCCGTCTTCATCTTCATCATTATCCACCCTCAGCGCTCTGTGTGGTACTCACACCCTCTCGAGTGGCTAGATTTAATTTTGCTGTTGCTTGTTGCACTGGTTTTGTCACCCGCTAAGACACTTATTTATCATTAATATAATTATGACAATTCATTCATCTTATGAGCTAAGGTTGGAGATCGTTTGACATCCGTTTCTTGGGTCATCCTAGTCTCATTTTGTGTTGAAAGCTTTTGTCACTATTGGCTTTGTATTTAGTCTGTGCCAGATCTGTCCCCTGATCTTTTACTCACTGAATCAAAATACAACTTTATTTTTGTGTCTGCTCCTCTGTCACAAGATAGTCCAGTGAACTCAGTCTTGCAACTCCTGTGTCCCTCAACATGCACCTAGGGTATTTTTTAAGGGGGCTGATTGAGCAACCCCCAAAAGTTTCTCAACTGCTCTGGGGATTGTACAGCAGTCAGCAAAGCATAAAGCACACATTGCAACCACCAAGCCCAAATTTGTGGGTTGCAGAACCCAAAATTTGTAAAAAAGAGGGGTTTGGATGATTAAAACCACCCAATGGTGGGCCACTACACTACATGGCCAATAACCATTAGTGTAACACTTTTTTTTCTTCCAAGTTTGTATGGCATTAGTTGTGATTTTATTCTGCCAGCCTAACAGTCAGCATAGCAGAAAGTTTTACTTGTTTTTTTTTTTTTTTTGGTAGTGTTAGTTGAAAAATCTTTGCCACTATACTAACAGTTAGTGTAGATTTTCTTCAACTAACAAAATTTGGAAGAATCTATAGTGTAGCTTTTTTTTTTCCCAGCTCACAGCCAGTGTAGCATAGCTCCCATTGAGCTGTGCTATGCTGCACTACACATACTAACACATGATCACCACTAAACAAACACTCAACTAATAGCTGAAATAACAATTCAACTAACAGCTGGGATATCCACTGAGAATATGACATTCCCTGGGAATTGCAATGGGTTGTCAAAAGGACAGCATTGCCCAGTGGTGAGTGCATACTCACAGAGATGTGCACTTAACACTGGACCAGTGCTACCCTGGGACAAGGCTAACTGAACACAAGCCCCTTGATCTAAGGGCCTGGTGACCTGGGACGGCACAAAGTGCACCTCCACAAAGCAAAGCCCCCAAATGAGGGACTTGTCACTAATCTCCCCAATTTAGCGTTGAATCTGGAGGTATTTTTTAGGGAATGTTTTTGCTTGTCACATTTGGCTATCTTCCACACCAAATTTCATCACACCAATTTGACCAGGAGACAGCGGTGGGCCGCTACGCTACATGGGCAAAATAGCGTAGCGTAGCGGTCATTTTTTTTTTTCCGCCAACGCTGTAGCGTTAGCGGTGCTACAGGGCCGCTACAGGCCGCTACGCTGCGTTACGCTACGCTACAGCGCTTGTAGCGGCTATTTTCTGCTACAAAGCGCTGTAGCGCAGCGTAGCAAGGCCTTTTTTTGGCCTCGCTCCGTTAGCGTTAGCGCAAAAACACTAACAGCAACGGCAAAAGCCGTTAGCTGTTAGCGGTTTTACGCTACGCTACGCTACGCTACGCTACGGTAACGCTACCGTTAGCGTAGCGGCCCGCTATTGCAGGAGATCAAAGGTACAAATTTTCTACTTTTTTTTTGCAAGTATCAATCATGGCCTAGGGCCTTCCTAGATGCTGCTTCATAATTCATCAAATATCCCAATATTTATCCCATGGGTACTCAGTATTCTTTGAAGATATTCCTTGATAATCCTCACATTTTGCTGTTATATACATAACACCTGTGACAAGTGAACTGGACCACAATGGTGCAGCTGGAAGGAGAAATACTATGTGTTGCACCACAAAATATTCTTTGAAAATTATTCCAGAATCCAGGCAGTTCCAAATGAACCTCTCACTAAATTACAAACAGCATCACATTTTTTTCAGAAACAAAGGAGAAAAAAAACAGTATAGCCATCAGGTCAAGATGACCAGCTACGCAGTGTGGTCTGTTTTCCTGTATTTCTGGAGGGAAAAATTAAGAAATTTTACTTTTATCACATAAAAACTCAAGATATGGTCAAAAAAAAACCTCAAAAATGGAATTTCTGGACAAAATAAACCCTAGTCATCCATTGGAACCACCCTCATAACTCAACTGGTTTAGAAGATACATGGATTCTGCCAGTTATGGTCAATTGTTGGGGATATTATTTATTCATTATCACCCATTTTGCATACTTTATGCATATATATATTGAATTCCTTTCACACATTCCAAACCACAACTTGAAACATTTCTTTCCTATTGAATTCCTTTCATTCTGTTTGCATATCAAAGGACTGCATGATATTTGTACAACAATATTCCCTCAAAGCAGTGCTAGGGCTGTGCTAAGCTGTGCAAGGCTGTGTAGTCAGGCCAACTAAAATCCCTCAACATGTTTCCCTGCAGCTAAAATACCTCATATTTTACTATATAAGGAGGCCTTCTGCCTGCCATTTGTATCCTCAGACCATCCCATCATACCATCACCTCATACATTGGACACTGGTCAACCATTACTCAAGCAACCTATTCTCAGCTGGGTATCCTGTTTTATATTTTTGTATCATCCTTATCTCAGAAATATATATATATATATATATCAACCAGTCTTAACTTCACTTATAAGAGGAAAACAAAGAGAATAACTCATCAGGTCCTGGGTTCAATTCCTCCTGGATACAACTTCCTCAAGAGTGGCCTTATCCAACTAGGCTATTTTGCCATATACCACCATGAAAAAACTAATGTCACTTGTTCAAAGGGTCCCTTTGTAACCTAGTATGTTGCTTGATAGCAAGTGACAATAGTTTTTTCATGGTGTACTCAACACAGTCTTTCTTTATTTTTATAACCCAACCCAAAGGACCCAAGTTCAATTCCTAATCAAAGCATATTCTCCCTCATCTTTTTCATCTACCTTTCTCACCAAATTTCATCATCCTCCATTTCTACATTTTTCACCCTCACTCACCCTTGGCAAACAACATCCTTGGTTCAATCCCCACTCTCATCATCAATCAGACAAACATCAAGAAGGCCATCATTAAAGAAGTCAACCATAACCCTGAACCCTGAATTCATTCCATAACAACAACATCAATATATTTTGTCAATCAAACAGCTCATCTTGAACACATCCTCTATCAAATTAATAAAAGCTGCCAAGAATACCTTGGTGGTCTTGTTTTCTGATAGTACAGAAAGGCAGAGTTTGCAACTCCACCATACCTTTCTAAATTCAGAAAAAGGTTTTCACAAGCACTTTTGAGTCTTACAGCAGGCGTGTGGAGGCATAAAATTTGGCAGGTTATATAATGAAAAATAGTGGTTTGAGTGTGGGAATGCCTGGAAATGCCACACAAAGCTGAAGATTCCAGGCCATGGCTGAAGCTTGAGGAGCAAGCCCCTCTTTCAGAGGCATGCTTCACAAGCCACCCCCAGTGTGCCATAGGGTTATGTGGCCCTCTGAAACAAGGGGATTTTTCTAAGCTAGTGGATAAGGGTAAGGAAATGGTGACAAGTTGCAAGAAATCTGAGTGTACTTGAATATCAATAATCGTCTATAAATAATACTCTTTTTTTGCAGAGAATGTGAAAATGAAGATGTGTCCCACATTTTCTTAACCCCATCTCATTCCTGACACCAACCTCACTGACCATTAATTGCAAGCTCTTCCATCTTTTCTAAATCCCATCTCATGCCTGACTCTAACCTCACTGACCACTAATCAAGCCCCATACTTCCCAGCTGGTTCCACCTTGCTAAGTGTGATCCCTAATCCCCCTCCCTTTACCCCAACCATCCATCCTGACTGCTATAGCTACCCTCATCACTCTTTCTGGCCTTTGCTACCCTCCAAACACACTCTACTGACCAAGCTGATGAGGTGAAGTAAGCTGTGACTGGGAAAGCATGTGCATGATGTGGAAGGATAGGTTATCATTAGCATATGATAGAAGACCGGAGACCTAGAGACCAGAAGATTCAAAGAGAATAAACAAAGAAAAACTGAATACCTGGGACAGCATTTGGATGATGTGGAAGGATGAAGCAAGCATCCTTCCACCCATGCTGGCCCAGGTAGGCTACAAGACTAGTGAGATGAGAGTGAAATGACTGTGAAATGTATGTAGCACAGAACAACTGGGAAATGAAATAAACAGAAACCTCAACACATGCTAACCTCCTGCCCAGCCACCTCTGCCCTCTCTATTTCTACTCAACCCAATTGACCAAGCTACCCCTTCCATCAACTCAGCTACCCTGGTGACTACCCCTCCATCTTGAACAGCTACCCTAAAACCTTCCTTCCCAACTATACCTGATCCCTCCATCAATCCTTGACTAATAAACCAAGCTACCATCAACCAAGCTATCCTGGTGACCCC